>UELU01099523.1:0-19694 GCA_900490025.1 Megastigmus dorsalis
CGAAGAGTCGACTGTACAAACAACTCGCTACCGCGCACGGGGTAATGCAGATCGGCTGTACAACAATTACTTTTATATATCACTTTTTTAACAATAATCATTATTTCAAATAAAAGTTTAATTATTTTATAATTTTACTGAACGCTATTTTACTCTGTTTAAGTGAAAATAAGTCCAAATTTAACGTGGCAGCGAGTGGCATCGCCCGATTACTGAAGTTCTATTAAACCAATAAATAATTACAAACAATTAATTCTGGCATAGTAACTTTGTTACTTTTAATTTATTTAAAATTATCAATGTATAAAAATATTTTTTTCTGACTACTTTTTTTCGTGTTTTTTGACTTTTTTCAAATTTCCCTCTCTGGCGATGCCACTTTTGGTAACGCTGGTGCGAAATATGTACGAAAGATTTATACTTAAATATATATTTTATAAATTCAGTACACCACGTGCCATTTTCAAACGCATATTTTAATTCCCAGACAGTTCTAGGGTTCATATAGCTTCAAAAAGATTCTTTTTCGTATATTTTTATAAATATGGGGCTTGCTGTTCATCTCCCTTTACATAATAAATATGAGATGTTTTATATCAAATGAATATTTTTTATAAATTCAGCATTCCACGTGCCGTTTTCGATCGTGGATTTTACCCTCCCAGTCGATTCTCACGCGGTTTCTCGTAAAATGAGCTAATCGTCTAAAAAAGTACATTTATGTAAAAGTGCATTTATGTAGTTTTTCCTTCCGAAAAACTATCATATTCGACTTTAGAGTCTGGGGGTACGAACAATGCTGAGTGTTTTTCAATAATTAACGGTAGGGGAGCTATGTCTTTTAGATATAGACTCTGTTTAGCGGTCAGTCTACGACCAGTCCCGTCAGTCTACTTCTGCGATCTTCAATAGAATTTTCATTTTCAATTTTATCTCTGCGAAAATGTTTCACAGATACGTGAAAGTAGAGTATGTATCGCCTTTCTCCACCATGGACAGGCATTACGACTGTGCTAAACGTGAAACCAGCGAAAAATCGCCTATGTCACCATCGCCGTCGCAGTGCGGTTCCCCATGCATGTGGAATACCTGCGCCGGTGCGCTACATTGACGACAGTGGAGGACCAACCACTTAATCTGACTGTAAAGGAGGAATTCCATCCTGAGGGTAAATTTAAAATTTAAAAATACTATTTAAATATTTTTAAAATATTAATGATTTATGCGCATTCCTGTTTGAAATTTCAGCTTGGGATTTCGAGAAGCTGGTGATTTCAATGGAGGTGGAGGAGGACGAGCCGGTGGTGGAAGCCATAAAAAAGGAAGTTTCAACACCTGAGGAGCGTGATTCACCCAAATCACCACCTCCGGCGGATCAGGATCCTCAGGACCCTCTAGATATTAGCAAGGAGGAGGAGGACGTTCTATCGACGGCAGGTACAATTGAATATGTGTACGACGATGGACGAGACCCCGACTACGTACAAGAAGGTAGGTTAAAATAATATCAATTAATAAGCATTATTCGAATATTTTTAAATCATTATATATGTATTTTGTTTACAGATGATGAATAGGAGCAAATGAAGGCCGTAGCCGAGAAGGACGCAGCGGCAGAGGCCCTTCTGTATCGGCTCCTGGGACTAAAAAAGTACTATTCGATGGTGCGGGCTCAAGTATTAAGAGGTGAAACTCCTTTAGTAACGAAAAAAATGATGGGTCTTTTAACAGCGACTTTGCAATTGGCGTAATTTCTTTAATTTTTTTTGTGTGATCTGAATCAAAAAATAGAAAAGTTTTCGATTAGTAGTGTAATTTCGCTCTATGCTTACTTACAAATACATAAAAAATTACAAAATTGTAAATTCGACATCTTTTTTAAAAAAAAGTACAATTTTTCACCGTTTTTTTTGTTATATTTTTGTTTAAAAAATTACTTTTTTAATAAGAAAAGTTTAAATCTTTCGGTATATATAAATCTTAAACAATACTATAAAGTAACTTCGTGGAAATTTTGAGCAAGTTCTGTCATTTAGTTTTTAAGTGAGAAGTTACGCCATTTCACAAAATGTAGTTTTTAGAAAAACGCGTTTAAAGTTTTGACACACGGGCAGTGCGCTCTAAAATGAGTCACGCTCACAGGCTGTAGCTTTCATAGGACTTTGAATTTCATTTTGAAACTTTCGCACGATATTCTTGAAGGGATAAATTAATTTTTTATGCAAAGCAAATTGATTTTTT
This sequence comes from Megastigmus dorsalis, assembly GCA_900490025.1. Classification (NCBI taxonomy): domain Eukaryota; kingdom Metazoa; phylum Arthropoda; class Insecta; order Hymenoptera; family Megastigmidae; genus Megastigmus; species Megastigmus dorsalis. Next base: position 2,242 of record UELU01099523.1, read on the forward strand.
GAAAATTGTATAGGAGTTTCCCCCCTTAAAATTGAAAAGGGACAGGAGTCTGCAGCACATTCAGCGCCGAATCGGATTGCTACGTCAACGGCTTGCCGACAGGATGGTGTTTCTACACCAACAGCGGCTAGCTGACGTAGAGCGGCCCAAGCGCGTGGTCGACATGTGTTGGGGCCTTGCAAAGCCCTATTTTCTGCGGAGAGTCCACTGTTGGACACGCTGCGGCACGTGCGGGCTATGGTTGTGCCCGAATTGTAGTGCACATCCGGTGCACTGCCAGGAAGAGCCCTTCTAGTGAATTTTATAAACTAAAGTGAATAGTTAAAAATGAAAAAGTCCGGTTTTAGGGTAATATATATGTGTAGTGTAAATTTAAGGTACGCGTGTGCGTGCGATCGTCAGTGTGTGTGTGTGTGTGTGTGTGTGTGTATGTGCGTGTGTCTATGTGTGTGAGTTATAATATTATAATTTAAATTAAAATAAAAATTAAAAAGAAAATTATTTTTAAATAATTATCGCTTAATTATTTTGCAAGCTTGCAAATATGCGATTGTAGTGGGTGTGGGGGGTGGGGGTGGTAGCCGATACTACCGCCATCATCTCCAAAATGGTCAGTTTCTGCGGAGCCGTCGCCGAGGGAAGATCGTCCTGAAGTCCATTTAGCCATACACCCTCAAAATTTAGAGTAAATCGCAAAAAAATGCGAAGAATTACGAAAAATCGTGAAAAACCGTGAACAATGGAAAAAAATCACGTTAGTAAGCATGAGAAATTCGAAAAAAAAATTCTAACTATCATCAAGTGTGTTTCTTACGTATTCTGGAGGACTAAATTTATCTAAAATAAGATTTTACAAAAATGGCAAAAAAAGTATCTGAAAATGGAAAAAGATCCTATTATTAAGAATAAGAAACTTAAAGAAATTTAGCGTTTTAATTAAGTGTTCTTCTTTGATATTTTGACGAGACGAATTCGAATCCGAAGCTTCCTGAGAACTAGTAAATACCAAAAAATCTTGAAAATTGTCATGGATATGGATATACAAAAGCAACATATAAGAATATATGGTTGAATATCATTTTGTATTCAACGATGTGTATGTTTGTATATTAGTGAGTCTACTTAAAATGTAGATAAGAAACAAAAAACAGAAAACTAAATACTCCAATTATATATTTAAATAATATCTTCGATCTAATTTATATATTGCAAGTTCATATGTTAATGGTATTTCGTATAACGACAAGTAAATATATACCACTATAATCATGACAATTAATCGTCACTTTCATTATCTGAACTAGCAGATCCATCATCGTCGTTTAGAGTTTCATCACTTTCATGTTCTGAACTAGGAGACTTATCTTCACCACTACCTTCGTGACTTTCGTTTTCTGAACTAGCAGATTCATCATCACCATCACCTTTGTCACTTTCAGAATTACTAATATCTTCAGATTCTTTCATGGAATGCATATGAGCCATTGAACTATCATTCATTCTTTGTAAGACAACTAATTGTAGTAAATCAGAATCAAAACTATTACGATTTTTCATATTTTTCACTTTAATTGAAGAAATGAGAGGGTCGGAATGAAGCAGTAATCACCTAAAGAAATCTGTATTTTTTAAAATACAGCACAAGTTAAAATACTGTGATTCAACAATTTTAATAATATAGTGAGTATAAAAGTTTTTTTATAGGCTTTCAACGCGAAAAAGAGACGATACCAAAAAAAATTTAAGCAATTTTATAATCTTTGAGGGTATCATCGAAATGTTCGTTTTATTAACTATTGATATTTTCTGTCTTACTAATTTTTTTTATCATATTTTTCATGAGTCTAATTGAAAATAAGAATTGTTTATAGTTTGGAAATATCGTTTAAGTTACAACGTTGTAAATTTTAAGCACATATCGTGAGACATAACTGTACTTACTTTAATAAGTACAATTATATAGGAAAATTTACAGTACTTGTAAGCTGTAAATTTTGCTCATACTTATACAGTTATAAATAAACGCTCGCACCTTCTTATTCCTATGGATTTGCTAGAAAGAAGTTATACCAATAACAATAAAAAATTACCGTGAAGACTTTCTTGAAAATTTGCCTCGAAACATTTTAATATTTTTATGATTGTTTTCTTGTGGCTCTTCTGAAAGCATTCCTATAGAAACTATCAATTCTTTCATGATTTGGTACCATGAGTCAAAATGATATGAATTGAACGAGGCATGTAATACCATGCATATAATTGTACATAACGTTTAGCTGATTCTAAACGTTATTTATCGTTTATCTATTTATCGTAAGGCCCGATGCGATTACCCACAGTATAGTTTTAAATTTCTTCAATAATATACTATCAAATTCTAAAAACCGACATTAGAAATTTAAAAAATTCTAATATTCAGTTTAATCTTTATGAAATGATAAATTTTTACATAAAAGAAGGCAACACCATGATATTGTAATGTTATTAAAGCATAATTACAAGAACGGATGCAATTATGCACATTACTGCAAAATGGGAAAAGAATTAACAAAACAATCAGTTTACCACCTATGAACCCAAACTCTATTTTTTTAAATCCTATAGAAACCATGGAAATTCAAAAGATAATTGATAATTTAAAAAATGAAAAAGGCGGAGTTGATAAAATAAGTGCCAAAACACTCAAAATAATATCTAAACATATAAGTTATACGTTAGCAAATATATTCAATAATTGCATAGAGAAATCAATATGGCCAGATGCTCTAAAAATTGCCCAAGTAATCCCTAGATTTAAAACTGGCAAAAAACATGAAATTGAAAATTATAGACCAATATCTTTAATATCAAACAAGCTACTATTCCTCTGTCGCTAACGCTCCCTCGGAAGAATGTACTTATTTTAATTATTTTTTCTTAAAGAAGATGTGCAATCTTTATTATACTTCGTTAATTGTAAAAAGTAGATAAAAATAGTGAAGCTATGTGGCTTTAATACATTAATACTACAAAGATAAAATAGTTAATTCTAGTATTTAGGGTAAGATTTGTTATATTTAAAACCTTTATTTGTAATTAAATTATTTTATTTTTTTCAAATTACATTTAGACATGATAGTTGGGAATTTTTTAAATCGTAAGTGTGGTGACTATATATATTTTTAAATTTTGCTATGTTTTATTATTTGCAATATTATTACCAGTAAATAATTTTTTGGCAATATAGATATATATACAATAGACTTAGTATAAGAGTAAATTTAAACACCATAAAAAATAAAAGCACAATGAAAAATAAAAACACCATAAAAAATGTTAACACCATAAAAAAAATACCTTAATAAATGAAACACCTTAAAAAATAAAAGCACCATAAAAAATAAAAGCTCCATAAAAAATTCAAACACCATAAAAAATATAAGCACTATAAAAAATGTTAACACCATAATAAACAAAAGCACCATAACAAATAAGAATAACATAAAAAATGAAAAAATACCTTAATAAATGAAACACCATAATCATGTAAACACCATAATAAATAAAAGCACTATAAAAAAGAAAAATACCTTAAAAAATGAAATACCATAAAAAATAAAAGCACCATAAAAAATGTAAACACCATAATAAACAAAAGCACCATAACAAATAAGAATAACATAAAAATTTAACAGCATAAAAAATAAAATCACCGTAAAAAATGAAACACCGTAAAAAATATAAATTACATGAAAAATAAAAGCACCATAAAAAATAAATACACCATTATTATAGTTACACACCAGAAGGGTACTCAATAGGTATAGATATGATACTATACTTTAATATAATATAAGACCACTATCACTTTAATATAATATAAGACCACTATCACTTTAATATAATATAAGATAAGATAAGATATTTCTAAAATATTCGAGAAAACAATTTGTAATAGATTATCTGACTTCATAACAAAAAACAAAATTTGGAGTCCAAAGCAATTTGGTTTTACCAAAAATAAAGGAAAAAAAAGATGCTTTAAGTTTTATAACTAATAAAATTTATGAAAATTTAGATAAAAGTATTCCAATGGCTATAACCTTGTTAGATTTAGCCAAAGTATTTGATACGATTAACCATAAAATCTTACTAGATAAATTATACGCGTATGGAATAAGAGGCAATGTTAATGACTTAATAAGAAACTATCTTAATAATAGGAAACAAACAGTTAGAATAGAGCACAGTAGTAGTGATTACAAAAATATAAATACCGGAATTCCTCAAGATACAATATTAGGCCCTTTACTTTGTAACGGGTAATTCCTCCGTTACGAGTCTCTCTCTCCAGAATGCGTATAAATGTATTAGTATGTGACGTTCCACCGTCACGGGGTATTTCTCGCCTCCGAGAATCGTGTCAGGACCTAGTCGGATACACTGACAGAGCTTTTAATTATTCAAAAGACGCGCCCCACACGTATCAGGGCATCGGAGATGAAACGGAGAGCGCAATGTCCTCCGCTGGTCGCCACCCTTATACTGCTGCTTTGCCCCAATTGACCCACCTATTCCATGGGATAATGGAATCGATGGGCCGGAAAGAAGGGGAATAAGCTTTCCTTATTCCGAACGTAAGTAAGCGCGCACTGGCTTACTTACAGCGGAATAACTACTAGCTTAAGTGGATACGGTCGGGATGGGTACGGCGCGGATATTCAAGCTGCCTTGCTCGTATCGTCTAACGCGCAATGGTTAGACGATGGAGATCTATGGCTTCTCACTCTTCCAGGTTCGGCAGCTGACACAATGTCACGCCACCCAACTGGAGAGCACCCTGTGGAGGGTAGTGAGTTCGTAGAGAGAGCGTAATGTTCTCTCTATTCGTCACGAGAACACTCAAACTGGCTCATACAAATAACGAGTTAATATCGCAGCGGCCTTCGATTTACTGTCGCACAATGGACAGTAAACAGAAATTAGCCTGCTCTCCTCTCACGAGGTTAGATGGAAAAGTGTATTACTTTTCCTTCTTCCTCGTGAGCCACCCAGTTACGGGTATCTGGTTTGTCGAGAAAGCGCAATGCTTTCTCGACTTACAGAGAGAGACTTTTTCCACTTAAAATTAACTTATAATAAATAAGTCCCTTCACGCCCTCCAGTTAGGTCGTGAAGGAATTATTAACAATACTTCTGTGATCCGGGTTGATCGAGAAAGCGCAATGCTTACTCGACTTGCCGGGGCACAGTACTCTTCGAGCACAGCGGGTTTGCCTTGGAGAGCGCAATGTTCTCCAAGACAACCGCGAAGTCACAAAATGCTTACTCTTAACACTCTGACCGAGTTCGTTGTCGTTTATATTAAACGAACAACTCTTCGGCAGAGCCTTGAGGTTTTAAAGGAAACAGAGAAAAGAAAGCTAGAAATTAGATTTAGTGGTATATTAGTGGAGAAGAGCAGTTACAAAAGTGGTTCTCGAGTCTGAGTTTGGTCGCGCTTTTATATCCTTGTCGTTGAGCGGACATCTGGCGATTTCCCTCTCTCCTCGTACGTGTGGCTTCCTTGACTCTGTGTTCGCTTGATTAGCGCGAACATCTCGCCGCTTGGGTGAGTGCGCGCGTGTGCGTGCGAATCGCACATCTGGCGATCGCATTCTTCTCTCTCGCACTCGTTTATATAATCCTATATTATTTCGCTCGCATATATTACGATAATTTCTTTTTAATCGCATAATATTATGTAAGCGATTCATCAACAATTAAATGACTAACAATTATGTTATTTTAACTTATCTTAATTAATTAATAATTATGTTATTTTAAATTATTTTAATTATTCTTAAATTATTTATTTTTCAATTTATTATTTACTTTTATTTTATAACACTTTGGAGTGTTACAAGTATTAATATGATATACATGTTACAGGTGTCAACGGCGAGGAGAGGAGAGAAGGGAGCGAGGTCGCATGTGTAGGTAAGAGAGAGAGAGAGAGAGAGAGCATTGGCCCACCACGCGCGCCGTGCGAGCGCCGCGGATGGGCAGAGACGCTCGACTATCGAGACACGCCGGACGGAATTAGCACAAATATCGGTAGACGAGAACCGGGCCGTGTGTGTGTGTGTGTGTGCGAGTGCAGTGAGAGATAGAGTGGGTGTGCTGGTGCATATTGGGCATAGCACGAGACAAGGTCCTGCACGTGGTGCATCTGACAGTGAGAGGAGCGATCGTCCCTGTCTGGACACACGAGGCGCCGTTCTGCCTCTTTGAGCATGGCTGAGCAACGAAATGTAAGTGCTAGCTCTTGACATCTCTCTCTCTCAATCTTGCGCCCTTTTCTCTCTCCGCGAGCGCCGAATGCGACTTCGCAGGAGCGAAGTCTATTGTAAATTTACCATTTTAGAATATATCTATTTTATCCCAGTTACGTTGTGTTGCTTGTTTCCCGCCCGTATTCGTTCGTGTGTTGTGCTGGCGATTTCCCGGAAATCGGCGAGAGGCAGAGCGGCCGACGGACGAGTGTTTCGGAGCAACGCTCGGCCCCAACGTAAACCATATTCTCATGCTAGCCTCGTCGTGCTCAGCCCGCAGATCAGCTGCAGCACAGGCGATTGACCGCATATTACTATGCGTACACGAGATTCGGTAAATCTCATTATGTACGGAGATAAATTCCCGGTTACAACTTTTTATAATATATGTAAACGATTTGCTAACAAGTATGGCAGAATATATAGTATCGTATGAGGATGATACTGCAATACTATCCATAGGTAAAAACTGGAAAGAGGTAGAAACATCAATGAAGAAATATCTGGAAGAAGTATCGATACGGCTAGCCCTAAAATAAATTAACTTTAAATATAAACACAACAGTATACATTGCTTTTGGCAACTACTGTAATAGTGTTCCTAAAGGATTAGCAATAAAAATAAATAAAGAAAAGATAAGAAGAGTAAGTAGATAAGCTATGCCGATTCTGGCTTACCCGGCATAGGGTTTCTGGCTCACCCTGCTACGGATGCTACTTCCACCCTCCCCCCTCCCCCCGCAGAGCTAGAAGATACAGTGAGCTAGAATCGGCCTAGTGTTTCTGGCTCACCGTGTTGCTCTATCTCTCTTTCCCCCCGCAGAGTCAGAAGAGACAGTGATCGAGAATCGGCACAGGTTTTCTGGCTCGCCCTGCTGCGGATGAGTCAGAAGCGTCTCCCTTCCGCTCCGCTGAGCTGTAAGAAGCAGTGAGCCAGAAACGGCATAACATTTAGCGCGAGCGGCTTATGCATGCGTCAGGCCGCCCGCTGCCCATCATTTTGCAGCCACTTCCCGCTGTCTGCTGTCCGCTGTCCGCTGTCTGCTGTCCGCTGCCCGATGTCCGCTGCCGCCTGCGCTGAGCCAGAAGTGCCGCTTATTGTTTTTTTTTTGCTCTGAGTGAGCCAGAAATACGCGCGGGGGAAGAGCCGCGCTGCAATCACATAGGAGGCTTTTTACACCCCTTTCATTTCTCCGAGGGTGAACTCCAAGAGCAAAAAGCAGGTCGACACATCCGAGACTACTCCGAGGAGCACTCGAGGATGCGAGCTGCAAAGTTCACCCACGTGTCGAATCGGACCTCCGTATATCCCCTGAACAACGCTTTTCTTACTACGTGTTTAGCGCCGTGGAGTTTCCCCACCTAGCGGTAGAGCGCCGTACTCCTCTGGGCACCAAATTCAAAATCTTGAGATGAATACGAGAACTCCGAATGGTATTACATGTAAGTTTCAATACTTTGTGCATATTTATTATACAATATTATGAGAATTTTAATAACTTTTAAGCGTTATCTTTAATATTAGAGTATACGTTTGATCTTATGCATCGAGTAAAATTTTATTTCAAATAAAGTAGAGACAAATAATTTAATTAAAATTTTTTTTTATTCATACTTAATATTTTGCATTCAATTGTACATTTTGCGTACTTGATATTTTGCATTTAATTGTACATTAACGGATTCGTCTTTGACTCTTCGCTCAAGCATCCAACGTTTCATGGCATCGACATGCACAGACGCGCAACTCAGGTTCAGATCTTCATTCGTACCGGCAGGTCTTTTTGCAGGAATCCACTGCTGAGTCAGAATCGGTCAAGGTCCTGCTACTACTTACAGCCTTTTTAATCTTTCTTCTCGGGTAATGAGTACGTATTAGTTCAAAACTTGTGGTTTTTTCCATAATGAATCTATCTCTTCTTTTTGAATTGCTCTGACCAATAGTGATCAGTTGATGAGGCTGTTTTAATCCGACTGGATGTCTTCCCATTCCATTTCAGAACAGAGAGAGTAGAAAAGTTTCATTAGCTTAACGTTTTGGAGAGCACACGTAGCTTTGTATGCTCCGTTGTGATTGGTGCAAATAGTCACTGATCTAGGATGCTCAAATTCTGGGTAACCGAATTCTGTGATATCAGATACTTTAAAATTGAAACGCTCCAACCACTTCTTTTTTGTCTTACCGATCACGTAGATGCTTGTCGCATCCTGTAAAGCTTCTTGAAGTATCTTTCCAATTTCAGTGTATTCGTGATCGCCGGAATCCCAGGGCAAACCGTGATAATAAAGTTCAACCCAGAGATTTTCACGTCTGTACATGTTAGATAATTTTTTCCAAGGAAATGGCGCTTTGAAGAGAAGCACTATAGGATCGGTCTTGTCATGGATTGGAATTACAGCCGACTCTTTCAAGACGAAGTCTTGACCCGGCTTCTTGAATCCTTGCATATCCACTGCGTACTCCATTTCGAGCAAGAATGAGCTCCGCTTCGCTTTGACGCTTTCTTATATGACCTGCCCCCCACTTTAAATGAGTTTCTTGATATCGCCACTTACGGCGTTGTACTCGACAATCCGATCGTGTATAATTAAGCAGTAAGCGGTGGTGCCAGCAGGAAAATTTCGCTTAGCACCGAATTCGAGACGTACGCCTTCGGGAGCGTTTTTCAGTGAATCGTTTTGTTTCGAGCAATCGATAACGATAATCGGAACGCGGTTGATGTAATCGGTTTTTTTAAGCATTGACTCAGCATCTTTTCCATAGTATACGTGTTGAAATTTTGCGTACATGTCGTATAGAATTGCATATTGATTCTTTGCAACATCCAAATTCATGTTTCCATACGGATAATATTGCGAATTGAGAAATAGTTTTAAGTTGCTGATGTTGCAGTGATCAAACTGACTAGCATTGACTGTTCTCACCCCCTTTCGATTCGACTGAAATTTTAGTATGACAAATCGAGGCTTTTCCAGTTGATTAGAAGTTTTCACGGTCCATACATGTCTAGAAGAAGTCGGTAGGATATTCGTACAACTCCCACGACCGAAAACTCATCGTAATTGATTTATTTTTTCAATGCGACGAAGCTGTCGAATCCTGTACTCATTAGAGAGCTGTACGTAGGGCATGAGCCACTCGATTTTCAAAAGATCGATCTTGAATTCTTCAAAAACATCTTGATCTGCAAGTCGAGTTGCAGTTTGCACCACGGCATTGAGATCGTGTCTAGATCGGGTGAGAATAAGCTCATGTTTTACGTTAACGATGATTTTCCGATAGTCTTCAGCAAAACCGAGAATCATATTGAGAGGTATGAAAACGTCGAAATAACCAGCATCGTTGGTTATTTGCTGTGTTTCTGTCTCATCGATCAAACCCACGTTCTTGATAATCAAACTCTCATTCGGATTGAGCGATGTCCAACCTTTCATGATGCTAGTCAAACCAACGTTCTTACATCTATCGATTTCTATTGCGTTTATCTCGTAGCGGATTTCCTCGAAAAGATGACAAACACCATTATTAACTAATATTGTATTCTGCACTGCAGTTCCATCCGCTTTGGTTAGTCTTCCTACCACATGTATAGAACTATGTGAGGGTAAAAGAGTTAAATCTTGATGTTCAATTGATATGCGTATTTCATCGCTATTGTTGAAGTTTGATGAAGTATATGGTTGATGAGCGTGAACTTCGTAGTGTGCCACTGACTCATCGAATGTTACACCCGACTGTATGTTTAGAATTTCTTCCATTTCGTTGTAGACAGCAAAAGATTATACACTTAATTTTCCACCAGGGACGACTTTTAAGCCTAGGCTTTTGACGACTGATGCTCGGGTGCAGTGTAGATCCGTTTCTATACCCTGTATTATAAACGATTCCCATTATACCGACTTAATGTGTAACCTGATTGTGATCGTTTCCCCGCGAAAATTAATCTAATTATCGTCTTGATCGACTAGACGTGAATCGTATGCACTCTGCGTCCATTTATATAGGATCCAGAAGTGATATTACACGCTAGTCTCAATGCGTTGACTTTTAAAATTGCAACTGGAAGATCAGAGTTGTGTGAGATGTTTGGTTGCAGAGTGCGGGGAGTAAATCCCAGTATTCGACCAATAGAATCTTTAGGAGTAAAATCAATTTGATGACTGCACTTGATTACACTGCAAAGTGTATTGTTGTTGGGTTTTAAAAAAAAATTAATATTCTTATGCGCCAATCTTTTACTCAGATACTTATCGATATCCTCAATTTCGTAACTACCTGTTGATAAACTAATAATCTTCTCACCAATGTGTAACTTGTTGTTACTAGTATCTATATTAGGTATTGAATTAAAAGTTAAAAGTTCTACTAAACCGAGAGCGTAGTTCTTATTTGATGAGAGTTCGATTGGAGGAAAGTATTGTGTTTCCAAGATAAATGAATTAGCGGAAAGAGTTAAAGTTAATGATTCTCTCATGACTCTTCGAATTATAATGACTGAAAATTATAGTGCTGCCTCCTTATATAGCTTTCCACACAAAAATAAGAGACATAAATGACCGCATGTGTAAGTATCAAACTCTTAATATCTCTCACAATTATATTTAACCTCGTCAACATTAAGATATGATGTCAAATCCAAAGGGGGTCTAAGGTCGCCAAAACTATAGAAGTAAACAACATTTTTACTGCGCTTACGATACGCGACCCAATGCGTTCCAGGACCACTGGCATCGTCTAAATTTACAATTCCCGATTCACTATAGAGTGGACCAGAAGTTGGTAATTCATTTCGCATAAATACACCTCTAAATTTTTTAATTTTTAGAATTTTAGCATATTTAATCAATTCAGCATCGGTAAGTGCGCAAGGAGGTAAATTTAATTCAAACTTTTTTCTTTTTAAACCTTTTCCCCGCTTGAGATAGAGGCCAAATCCCTTCTGATGTGGTTTGAGATATAGACCTTTACCAAAGGTAATCGCTTCCATAGTTTTATTATGTCTTTCACTCTCTTCCAAGCACTGCGAGCTTTCTTCAACGCCGAGCGAATAACTGTTCGGGCGCATTTGCTCGGCGCTGATTTGAAAGAAGCAGCTTTAATCACTTTATCCAGTGTAGTCATTTTCTTTCTCATACCCATACCAATTCGCGATTTAAGTTTCATAGCTTTAGTGACAACAAAAGCAGCTGCTTTCTCTCTAATACCAGCGGCCTCGGCTGAAACGCGTTGCCAAGCTTTATCGGCAAGATCTCTGTCAGCGGCGTTCCGCACCTCGATGCTTTCACGATTTTTTGAATAAGCTATGTCGTGATCCTTCCAGGCTGCGTCAAGAGGATTGATCCCAGGATCTCCTCGAGCTAAGCGTTTGGCCAATTTGGTCCCCGGTCCACAGTATTGATATCCAGGTATATGAAGTTCGATCGGAAGCTTATTGATGATTTTGTTGATCAAACCACGTCCTCTTCGAGGTTTGTATACGATCATCACTGTTCAAAGTTCAGCGAACGACTGATGCTCGCAGCTATATAAGAGCTCTATTTATAGCTAAACCGTCAGTCATAGACTGGATATCGTGCCGTGAGCATGGATTTTAAAGAACAACCAGTCAAGCTCCCAGTAGCTAATTTCGATGCTATTGTGGAGCCAGATCAAAAAGCCAAACGACATGGAGATTTACTTCCGATTAGCATACGAGCTGTCTTCTGCGGTCTGTCGCTCCATAGCTTACTCGCTCTCATCACCCATCCCAATGGTGTCAGATTCAAGAACGTGTATGTTTATTCGAAATCTCTGAATCAGCCAAAGTATAAAATGCTACAGCAGCTGTTGGAATCTGTGGATGTCGTGCAGTACTTTCCATTTAAAGAGCATGATCAAGTGATAGATCCGGAATATGCGCTTCCGAATTCAATCTTGATATTTGATGATATCGCTTGTGAAAAGCAAAATAACGTTAGAGCTTTCTTCTTCATGGGTAGACACAAGAGTATAGATTGTTTCTACTTTTGTCAGCCGTATGCCCACATTCTCAAGCATCTAGTCAGAGATAACGTCAATCTGTTGGCAATATCCCGACAAGATGATGTGAATTTGAAACACTTGTACAATGATCATGTCAACTGTGATATGACTTTTACGCAGTTCAAAGATTTATGTTCTAAATGTTGGAAAGATAACAATCACAGGTTTATAGTCATTGACAAAGATAGAGCAGTCAACAATGGTAGATATCGAAAGGGTTTCGATTGCTTTGCTATAAATACAGCGTCGGTGTAAGTTCAAGGATAGTCTGTCGTTAAACGTTGGAACGCTAACATGGATAACTTACAACGCGAGAAGAATGTGCTTAGTCAACTCGTGAAGGCTCGCGATGCGATTAAACGCAAGTATAGATTAATAAAGTTTGGAAGAGATATCACTAACAAGATTTTAAGCGATACTTTCAAGCCGATAATCGATCCTCTCCAGGATATCGTTACCGAGACGAAGAAAAATCGCCACATCGTTCTTAGTAAGAAAGAAAAGAAAGGACATTATGAAAGTTCTGTTGATTTTACTGATAACGAGGACAATGCATTCAATAACACTCTACAGAACGATACTATACTGGCTCGCGAAACTTCGTTTGAAACAGCGGCTAGTGAGGATGATGAAGAGGACGATGTGTTGCTGGATAAATATATTAAAATGCTAAATCATGATCAGAAGCATTATCTAGATAAAGTTTACGGAGTACGTAATGAAAAGGGTACATTTATTATTGGTAATACACCTATCTACTTCGAAGTTGACAAAGTCGTGGTGAGCAGTGTAAAATATCCCAAAACGAATGGATTGATGGAGCTACTCGTTACAAAACAACCCAATCAAAGTGAAGTGACTTCCATCGATCTCGAAAATTATCGCAAAATTCTAAAAATATCGAGTGCTCACAAGAAAAGATTCAACAAGGATGAGACTGTTCGAGCTCACAATAGCAACAAATTCAACAAGATTATTGGTTGTTTAACATTGTGAAAAAGTCCACTGCAGGAAAATTTTTGAAACAAGGTGGATCGCTACCTCAATATAAGAAGAAAGAAGCTGGATCATTACCTCAATATAAGATCGCTAAGAAAATCGCTGTTGCAATGCATTACGTTTACTGGGATGATCCAAACGAACTGGTAGACCGACTTCGATTGCTCGTAGCCGAGAGATCAGCTGGAGTCAAAGTCATAAGAATGAAATCCATTCGATAATCGCGAAGCTTCGCGAAGCAGGCTATATATATTAAAGATTTGCGAGTAATGTATTCATTTGAAAAATGAGCGTTGACGTGTTCGGACGTAATCTTGGTCGGAGCGAGGGTACTCCCGGTGCTCCCGGTATCGGATATAAGCTCACCAACGATGGTCATTACGATGTGGAAAATAAACGATTATGCAATGTTGCAGTGGCTCAACAGCCCAGTGATGCAGTCAATCTAACTATTTTACAACAAATCGTTCAGGAAGAAGTGCGCTCTGTGCACGAGACTACACCTCATCTGGAGAGTGATATTGAAGTTTTGAACACACTGCTTGACGTTTATAAAAGTGAAATTGATCAAATGTCGATAAAAATGAGTACTGATATACAAAATATTGGAGCTGAAATGCATGAGAAATTAAAAAAATTTATCGATGATATTGAAGTAGCGGGATTGAAGGTTGAAACTGGTAGTTCGGTGCTATAAATATAGCTGCATAGTTGTATTACAGTTATTTGCGCCATGACTATGCAACGACAGAGATTGGTGGAAGAGCTCCACAAACCCGCTAGACGCAATTATCTACGTCGAAAATTTGACATACGTGGCTTGGACGAGACTTGGCAAGCTGATTTGGTTGAAATGCAACCTTATGCCCGAGAGAACAAAGGTCACAGGTAGATGCTTACCATCATAGATGTTTTTTCCAAATACGCGTGGGCTATTCCTGTAAAGAGAAAGACTAGTAAAGATGAAGCAGCAGCTATGAAGTCCGTATTGATCAAACATCGAGTACCAAAGAATCTGCATACAGATAGAGGTAAAGAATTTTACAATACAGAGTTTCAGAATCTTATGCGAAAGTACAAGATAAATCTCTACTCAACCTACAGCAATCTCAAGGCATCGATATGCCAACGTTCAATCGCACGCTAAAAAATGTAATGTGGAAAAAGTTTAGTCTGCGACGTAATTACAAGTGGCTAGACATATTGCCTGAATTGATAGCAGCTTACAATAATCGAACACATCGTACTATTGGAATAAAATCTAAAGATGTGTTGGCCGCCAACGAAGCCCAAGTATTGCAAAAATTCATTGGAGAACATAGACCAGAAAAGAGACCAAAGTTCAAAGTAAGCGACAAAGTACGTGTGAGCAACGCTAAACAAATATTTGAAAAAGGATATACACCTAACTGGTCAACTGAAATATTCACGATCGCACGAGTAGCAGCTACAAGTCCAATCACGTATCATCTTGAAGATTACAGGAATCAACTCATCTCCGGTGGCTTCTATGATCAGGAACTATTGAAGGCTAAATATTCAGATGTATACCTTATAGAAAAAGTTCTTAAGAGAAGAGGAAATCAAGTATTTGTAAAATAGCTAGGTTTTGATAAATCTCATAACAGTTGGATTGACAAAACTGATTTATAATTATTTCTTAAACAGATTTTTTTTTTAATTGTATAAGTGAAAAATTGATTTCGTTAAATAAGAAAAAAAATGGTCTATATTAAGTACGATAAAATGGTATTTGATAAATAAATAAACACAAGTATTTAAAATAAAAAATGGTCTATATTCTTTCTTTTTTTTTACAAATCTTTATGAATTTAAAAATTTAACACTGTATCCACCGTTAAACTTCATGAAAAGTTCATATTTATTTCCGCACTTTGCATGTTGTTCAGCAAGTCCAGGTTCTTTTCTAAGGCATCCGATATTCTTTTCGGCAAGAAAACATCGAACTCATCGTCCAGTTCTGCAACAATTTTCCTACCAAATCTTGTATGAACTTGTTTGAGCTTCGAGACCCTGTAGGTTTTCCCGGTCACAAGATCACCCATCTTTTTGGTCGGTAGGAAGCCTCCACGAGCTATTTGGTTAAGGGCTGAGATGTCCATCTGTAATTTATACAAGTCAGAACATGAATGAACACGTTAACAAATTTATACAAGTCCGAACATGAATGAACAAGTTCACATATTTATACTAGTCAGAACATGAATGAACACGTTAACAAAATGAGATTACTAACCTATAATAATGATTCGCTGTTCTTCCTGTTAGGAAACCTCGTTGGTCGAGTAAGATTATGTCAGATATTTTTTTGACTTCTTGGTTGATACCTCGTCAGTCGACTGAATAATGCTTCTCTTATACGACTGCTTATATTCGTTTTGTCTCACCACGATTCCTAAATCCGGCGGCTTGACTGCGGCGGCTGCGCAGGATGATGATGTAGCAGCGGCTGTTAAGACTCCTGGAGACCGAATGAGATCTGGTTCCTCGACGCAAGCTTATCTAGATCCTCTTCGCGCAGCGGCTCGACTGCAGCGGTGTCTGCGCAGCATGCAGTGATTGGCAGATTATCAACCCCTTCTCTGCATTCTTCACACGGCGGCTGAACCCCCTCTCCAGCAATGATCATCGCCATTTCCTCTAGCACTATTTTCGAATGACCCCATGGTAATGTGTCATTTGATTTGATCTCTAGAAAGCGTTTATCGTCGTGAGCACTGAGCGCGATCTTTGTTTCCACTTCAGTGTACAGCCGATGATGTCGAGATCTAATATTTCTCTGTTCTCGCGTGAGAGTAGCGTTTTCATTTAAACACTTCATATAATCTTCAAAGGTTAGAGTCGCCTTAACCACTGAACTTTTCACACCTTTCGCTTTCTTTATTCGTTTCTGGTTTCTGACTCGAATATTGTACATCTTAGTCCTTAATCCGACAAACTCCAACATAAGCTCTCCGTTGCATTCATCTTTCATTAAACCTTCAATTTTTTTATTTGCTCGTGGTATGTTGTATCATGCTTCATTAAGTTATAAATATCAATGTTTTTGACCTCGTATACCACGCTATCTGTGTCAGTATAAAGCAATTTACATTGATCTCCCAGTCGATCCAGCATATAGTCATAGTGAAATCGGTAGACAAGAGTCTTGGATACATCGAGAACAGATAATCCAATATATATCGGCTTGATATATATCTCTGATCGCAGCAACTGTATCGCCACAAGATTTTCATCAAAAATTGCGCAACTATGAAAATTTGGTTTGGCGATAAACGCTTCTGCTCCGTAGCGTCCTGCCCATTTATTCACGAGCTTTACATCGACTCTTTTTCGCTCATTCTCCATTGTTTGTCCATATACCGCATTATTAAATAGCTTGAACAACATCTTCTCGAATTCGTTTTTAGCGCGCTTTCTTTTCTCACTGTTCAAGTCGATGTATGGTTTTAGCCATGTACTTTGCTTAAATTTTAGAGCTCTATGAATATTTTTAAGTATTAATCCATTTTTCAGAGCCTGCTTGAGCGCTCGATAGTGCAGTACGTAACGCTTTTTATCGTGAAGAGTTGTCATCAGCTTTACTTGTTTAGATTTTGGCGGCGCCATGTGCTCAGCGCAAAACGGAAAATCTTTGTGTGCATCGTGAAACGTGTCGGGGTATTCTAAATCTACTTCTAGAATGTAACCAGTAGAATAATCATCAGGAACATTGAAAAAGGTCCAATCCTGCGTAATTTCGACCCATTGAAAGTCACCATACAACGTGACAAACTTCCAACGCAGCACTTTTGAACTCAGTTTACTCAGAACTGAATTGAAGATAATAGATGCGGCAAGTCGCATTAGACTTGGAGTTTGGATAAGAATACAATGGTGTAGCCAGAATTAATGTAAAATTTTTGGTTCAAAAGATAAAAATTTTATTTTCCGAAATAAATGTTTTTATGGAATATTACTGCCATATTCTTGTAGACGGGATAAAAATAATTCGAAATAGTCGTTTTTGGTTAGCGATAATATTTTTATCCTTTCGTAATAAATATTAGAAATATGCATTATTCATCGTCGTTGCCGAAATTACGAGACTAAGATGACCGTTCTAGTTGGGTTCGTCG
>UELU01099524.1:0-10646 GCA_900490025.1 Megastigmus dorsalis
ACGCAGCCCTGGGCACGGTAGTTAACACCTTGGCTTGGGGCCTGTATCCTAGACGTGGAGCCCATTACGGGGGTGCTACCATCCGGGTCAGATGGTCCCCGGTTTTTTCGCTAGGTTCTGCTCCTAGCGCCAGAGCCTCTCGTTAGCCGTCTCTGTTATAGCGTTGCTGCACCAGCATTGACGCGACAGAAAACGTTACCCGGTGAGTGCGTGCTAAGCGGACGCCAGAGGTTGGACTTTACCCTGAGAAGTGTGACCACAAGGGCCACCCCTAACCGAGTGGACTCACCGGCATGAATAATATTACTAAGCAGTCATTTACTGTTGATGTTGGGTATAAAAGGTTTCTCGGGCCAGAGATTTTCTTTTATCCTGAGATAATAAATTGGCATGGTATTTGTTTATGAACTGTAAAATAGAATTTTCTAATCAAGATTACCCAATAACCTCTTAGTGAAATTGCAGATGTTATTCAGAACACTGTTCTATTTAAATGTTACAAGGCCATTGTCTAAGGTATTGTGTTATCTGGTGGCTCAACGATGTTTAAAGATTTTATAATAAGATTGCAAAGAGATATTGAATAAATAAACTGTTGATGAACGTTTTAAGCTAAATATGGATGCGAGTGATGGACACATTACTGTAAGTTTTCTTTTTTATTAAATTGCATTAAACATAAACAAATTATAAAAAGACATATATTTTTTAGCCAAAACCAATTAATGCACTGTTTGGTATGGAGGTGTGTTGGTCATACTAAGGCTGATTATCAAGAATATGTTCCAGGAATCTGTGGGTACAATCCTGTGTTCTGCAGCACGATATAAAATTATTTTTTTTAAACGCAGTTAGGAACTGCACCTACAGGTCAAAAACGCATGCACATTTACTGACTGCTTAAAACAGATACCAGTTTTCACTTTTCAGAATGGTCAAGCATTTATTCGAAATAAATTAAACATCTTTTTATTAACTTTAGGTATATTTTTCATTTCCACTATATAATAAACATATGGATATATAGTTCTTCAATAATGTTACCGAAACTTTTTGAAATAATATGCATATGTTCTTTGCACTGCTAACTTATTTACATTATCCAAGAAAAAAATTTTTTAAAACTATTTTAATGTTTTTATATTTATTAATTTTAGACTTCTATTGTCATTGGCTAAAAAATGAATATATGCCAAACCAGGAGGCACGTCTACTAGTGAAATTGTAAGGTTAGGTGACATTTTGCTTATATCGTAACAATTTATATGCATATATCTAATTGTAAGAAACACACCACAGGCACAACCGTATTACTAAATAGAATATTCTGACACATTAAAAAGTACGATTGAACCCACAACAACATTTTTATTTGAGAAATAGGAACCGTTCGGTTTATAGCCCTCCTTCTAGCCTCTGTAGCTCTTCTCTTAGCTTTCTGCGCACGCGCACCATGCCCTACTATCTCCTGTGCAGAATCCAATTGCAATTCCTATTTCTTAAATAAAAATGTTGTTGTGGGTTCAATCGTACTTTTCCATGTTTCAGAATATTCTATTTAGTAATACGGTTTGTGACGTTCTACCGTCACGGGGTAGTTCTCGCTATCGAGAATCGTGTCAGGACCTAGCAGGATTCACTGACGGAGCTTTTTACTATAATAAAATACCCGCCCCAAACGTACCAGGGCATAGGAGATGTGACGGAGAGCGTAACGGTCCCCGCCCGTCGCCACCCTGATACTGGTGTTTTACCCTGGTGGATCAATCTATCCCGTGGGATTGCGGAATAGACAGACCCGGAGAAGAGGGAAAAAGCTTTCCTTACTCCGTGAGCAAGTAAGCACGCAGAGGCTTACTTACTGCAAAGTTAGTACTGACTTAAGTGGATGCGGTCGGGATGGGTTCGGCAGGGAATTTTGAGCCGCCTCACTCGCATCGACTATCATGTACTAAATAGCGGATGGATCGTGGCTCTTCTCACTCTTCCCGGTTAAATAGCTGACGTATTGTCATGCTACCGAATGAGGAAGAGCACACTGTTTAGTGTAACGGGTTTATAGAGAAAGAATACTGCTTTCTCTATATACCGTGAGAACACTCAAAAAGAACACATATATACACCACAAGATGCTTTTTATCTACTGCCACGTAATGGACAGTAGATAAAAGTCTACTTGCTCTCTTTTCACGAGGCTCAGTGGAAAAGTGATACACTTACCAGTCACGGGTATCTGATACGTCGGGAAATCGCAATGCTTTCTCGACTTACAGAGAGAGACTTTTTATACTTAAAATTAATTTATAATAAATAAGTCCCTTCGCGACCTCGCACTAGGTCGTGAAGGAATTATTGCATGTACTTCTGTGCTCCGGGTTTGTGGAAAAGCGCAATGCTTTCTCGACTCTCCGGGGCACAGTGCTCTTCGAGCACAGCGAGTCCGCCTTGGAGAACGCAATGTTCTCCAAGCCGACAAATATTCTTATTTGTAATACTCTGTCCGAGTTCGTTGTCGTTTATAGTAAACGGGCAACTCTTTGGCAGAGCTTTGAGGTTTTAAGAGGAAACAGAGTATAAGAGAAGGCTAGAAATTAGAATAAGAAGTATATTATGAGAAGAGAGCGGTTACAAGAGTGGTTCTTGAATCTGATTTCGTTGGCTCTTATATAGTCGTCTGGCGCGGACATCTGGCGATTTCCCCTTCTCTTCGTCGGTGTGGCTTTCTTGCTCAGGTGTCCGTTCGATTAGCGCGAATATCTCGCGCTTAGTGGTGTGCGCGCGTATGTGTGCACATCTGGCGCTCGCATTCTTCTCTCTCGCATTTATTGTATCAATTTAATATTATATTCTAATTTCTTTAATTTAATTTAACTCGGATCATACATTCATTGTATTATTAGTAAGCGATTTATTAATAGTTAGTTATTTAAATCATCTCGCATATTATAATATTATTTCATGCATCATTAACTTTACTTTAAATTGCTTATATCTTTTAATTTATTTTATTCTCTAATTTATTAATTCTTAACACTTGTGTGTGTTACAGGTTGTGTCTGTGGTTTGTTTCTTTGCATATAAATTGTTACGATATAAGCAAAATGTCACATAACCTTACAATTTCACTAGTAGCCGTGAGAATGTTGTTTTATTTTATTGTAGAATTTCGATACACGAAGACCAGACGCACAAAATATATTTCATTTCCTATCGTTTCCCAAATTATGAAGTGTTTATGATACTCACTTCAAACATAAATTGAATAATTAGAATACCGGTAACGTAGGTCGCATTTCTTAGTACGGCTTCCCCTTAAATCTAATATACAATATAGCCATGCTCGTTGCACCAGCAACTCGAATTTAGCACAAACTACATATACTACCCAGATAGCAGCACTTGCTTTACACATCTAGCGCATGCGTGTAAGCACGAAATGTCGACAATATCCCTGCTGGAAATAAACCATTGAATTTGATAGAAAAAAATGAATCGATTTTGAGTCTACATGTTAATACCTACTATTACATTTGAACACAATTAAAAAAGAATTATAATTAATAATTCTATATATAATTAATAATATATAATTATTCTCTTATTATATTCATTATTCTATATTATATTCTCTATATAATTAATAATTTGTTTATAAAAAAATATATTCGAACAACTAAAACTACTATTCCAGACGTATTTTTTCTGTAGAATCCGATTCCGGTATTTATTTTGCAAGAAAGCTCAATTTTGCAATAATTTGTTTAAACAAATTGTTTAAGCAAATTAATTTTGCAAAACTAATGGCAAATTTGAATTCAGCGATGCCTCGAACCCCTTAAATCATATACGGTTTATCTGTACCGTTGCCCAATTCCTTTTTCCTGGTAAAATATATTTCAATTTTATATGAATTCGGTTTTGTTTCCTGTCGTGTATTTAAAAAAAATGTTTCTCGATTACCTAATATATTGTTAGAAATAATCAAATAGAAATAGGAGATAAATATTACCTAAATATTATTATGAAATGTTACAAATAATATTTCAAGTTCATTTCATGAAATATTTTATAAAATATTTACAAAATATTTTAAATCTTATATATTACTAATATGTTTACATAATAGAATTTTTTGTTTATTCAATAAGCAAAAATAAATTTGTAATATAATTATATTACAAAAATTCATAGATTGAATATAATATTTATAAAAGACGATTAAAATCGATTCAGAGACTAAACTAATTTGATACATACAAATTAGTGGAGCTCTATATTTATTAAAGTCTATTGAAGTAGATTAAAAATACTAATAAATATAGAACTTCCGATAGACTATATATTTATTTTATTATCGATGAAAACCGTTTCATAATAAACCGAAATTTGTATTGGTGCAAGATCATGCGTAAAGAATGTTTTTAATTTTTAATTCGTAGCATTGAAATGGATTAAATATTACACCGGTATTATTAACTGATTGAATTGGTTTAATCTCGATTAAAGTCGATAAATGATCAATCTGTAAACGTCTATTAAAATATATACTGATTGACATCGATTAAAGTTTGCACTGATTAATATAGATTGATGTCACTTAGAGATCAATCTAAATTCATTACATTAAAGTCGATAAGAATTAGCACTGATTATTAATACTCTATCCTTATTTGTAGCATTAAAAATAAATCATTTATACATCCCCTACTACAGTGAAGTCGATGAATCGTCAATCCTTATTCGTCAAATTAAACCAGCCTCAACTGCAAGGACTATTTAAACCGATTTAACGTTTCACTACAACTTTTTATTTATCTTATTAAAGCCGACTCGATTGTGTATCTATTAAAGTTCATTAAAAACAATTAATTTATGTATGTAGTGAAGTCGATTGAAGTTGATTAATAGTCAATCTCCATTCGTCACATTCAACTCGATTCAAATCCAAGACTCTTTAAAACAATTTAAGTCGAATACCTGCCAATTTACCGTATTAAAGCCGATTCGATTATATATCTATTTAAGTCCATTAAAGTCAATTGATCACATCAATTATGATAAATGATAATGCGTATCAGTAAATCGGAATAAACACTGCACATATAATCTCAATCCAAAACAACTAATGATCAATATTTGTTTGTCGAATTAAAGTTGACTGAATTTGAACTGACTAAAACGACGAAAGTCGATTGGTCTTCTATCATTATTCCTGTCAACAAAAAAGATTTATTTATAAATCTAATAAAAAATGATTAAATTTAATAAGAAAATAAAATATTAAATCCGATTGCAATTGAAAATGATTAAAAGCGATTCATTTTCTATCGACCGGATGGAGATAGTCGATTAAATGTATTAAATACAATTAAAATAGATTGAAAATAAATCGCTTGTAGTCGATTTCAATCCGCCTTTTTCAGCAGGGTTCGCCCATCACGTTGAAGTCGATCAAAATTTAGATTGATTCGTAACGATTATAGTCGATCGAGGATCTATTTGTAATCGTGGCATTAAAAACGATTCATTTATATATCTACTAAAATAGATTAAACTAGACTGAATGTCTATCAACTATCATAGTATTAAAGTCGATTCAAATTGAAATCGATTAAAATTGATTACTTGTGTATCTCTATTTGTGGTATTAAAAACAATTCAGTTTTGTATGAAGTAAAATCGATTAAAGTCAATTATTGATTTATCTTTATTCGCAGAATCAAAAACGATTTTTTTACATATCAATTAAAATCTATTAACGTCGTTTGATGGTTAATCATTATTCTTCGAATTATAATCGATTCGGCTTTATGTAGATTGAAAACAATTAAGAAAGATTGAAATCAATCACCATAAACATTATTGAATTTGATTGAAAGTGTCTTAGTATAAAAAGCAATTCCAATAAATACAAAATTAGTATATTGAACTCGATTGCAATTCAAATCAATTGAAACCGATAAGTTTTTAATCGATCCCGTTAGGAACAGTCGATTAAATTCATTAAAATCAATTAAAATCTATTCAAATTAAATCGGTTTCAATCGACATTAATCCGGTTTTTCCGGCAGGGATGACATTGTGCTCTCTTTCTATGACAACTACAAACCATGTATGCAATGTGCGGTCATCGTGTAAAGGCGCTCTGACCTCGATCCCACGCAATGAAATGTCACGCCGTGCTTACAAAATAACAGCAAAATGCGCGATTATGTTACTGCAGCAACTCATGTCAACATTTTGCGTACAAATTGGAAGCATATGTTATAACCTCTAAATTAATTTTATTGTACTTATATATAATAACGCAATATATGAATTTATTATTAATAAATAATTAAAACTAAATAAAAATATTTTCTCTAGGCCATATATAGTATAAATTAAATGATTAACAAATTATTTTGTTGTTTTTTTTGCATGAAAAATCATCTATCTCGATGAGCAATATACACTGCGCAACAAAATTATCGCAACCAAATTTTTCATCGAAAAATTGACATTTTTCAAATGCTTGTAACTCGGTCAATTTGCATCGTATTGAGATAACTTTTTTTTATTTTTGTAGGGAATTATGTGCACTTTCAGGAAAAAATAATATCCAATAGCTGCGAGACAATGCTACATTGCTATGTTTTAATCAGGCCTACCAACTTTTTTTCTTAAAAAATGCAATAGTTTGCACGTTTGCCTGGATTACCAAAAATTTTTTTTCAAAAAACCACAAATATCATCTTAAAGTACACTTTCTAACGAGTATTAGAAAAAAATCGACCCTCTACGATTTTTTTTGACCGGGTTATGCCATTTTAAATATATTCCTATGTTTTAGCCAAATAACGCCAACATCAGCATTACCCGATATGTAGCCCTGTAAAATTATCAGATTACATTTAATAAATTCGTGCCCTGGGAGCTATCCTAAACCCTCATAAACCAAGAAACCACATTATTTTTTTTAAATTAGTCCATGAAAAGTGTAGCTTTATTTAAAATTACACCACTACGTTTTCGTTACATTTAACATTGCAACTCCACACTTTTGGTAAAATTACCAACCCTACCGACAAATCAATTAAAAAAAAAAAATAAAGTTAAAATTTAAGCGGCATACTTGCCAAGAATGAAGGCGAAAGATCATTTAACATTAATTTTACTATACAGCGTACACAACAATTAAAAGTTTCAGTAACATATTCCTAATCGAAATGCCTCGGCTTACTGAAATCCAATCCGCTCGATTTGTTGCCCTGCTAGAAGCAGGACTGAGTCAAAGCGATATATCTAGAAGAATGGGGATTCATCGCTCAACAGTGTCACACGTTTTTAGTCGGTATGAAGAAACAGGTTCTTATCGCCGGGGGTCTGGTCAAGGTCGACATAGGATTACTACGAATCGAGAGGATCGCAACAGCGTTAATGAAACCCTGCGCAACCCAAGGCAGGTTGCGCGTCAAATTGGGGATAATGCTTTAAGGGGGTGTCAAAGTCCTACAGTTACCACTCAAACTGTTTTACCGATCGGATATGAATAATTAGTAATAACTAAATAAATAGTTAAAATTATGCAAGTCCCAAATACATGTGCACTTCGTCTATTAATTATCTATCCTCTAGCAAAATTTCAAGTGAATATTTCAACGACACCTTCAAAAATTTCTGACCGAAAAAATAAGTATTTGCACCGAAATGAGTGCATTTTTTCGGTGCAGAAATTTTTAAGGGTGTACTTGAAATATTTACTTCAAACTTTGCCAGATAATAGATAATTCTTAGAGGTAGTGCACCTGTATTTGGAATATTCATAATTTCAAGTATTTATTTAGCTATATCGAAGTATTGAATATCCGATTGGTATGGCAGTAACTGTTTTATCGGTCGGATATGGATAGTTAATAATAACTAAACAAATACTTAAAATTATTCAAATCCTAAATACAGGTGCACTACCTCTGTAAATAATCTATCACTTGGCAAAGTACACCCTTAAAAATTTCTGCACGGAAAAAACGCACTCATTTCGATGCAAATACTTATTTTTTCGGTGCAGAAATTTTTGAAGGTGTCGTTGAAATATTCACTTGAAATTTTACTAGAAGATAGATAATTAATACAGGAAGTGCACCTGTATTTGGGATTTGCATAATTTTACCTATTTATTTAGTTATTACTAATTATTCATATTCGATCGGTAAAACAGTTTGAGTGGTAACTGTAGGACTTTGACATCCCCTTAAGTAACAGCAATGATTTACTGCAAGATATGACCAAAACAAACCTAGACTTACAAAAAAGGGTTATCAATAACTTCCAAGAACTGTGGAGTATGTATTGTATATTATGCGAATACATACGGGAAAATAAAAAATTTTAAAATCGCTGAAGCTTTGGGAAAATGTTTCATTCTATATTCAAAACAGGTTTCTAAATTTTACAGACCTATATGTAAGGATCCAATTACAATCAAGTTTCAAAGATACACCAAAAATGGAATATTTTGGAATTTTCAAATGTTTATAATTTTTCATCTCAAAATTTTCTAATCAAATCATAAAAATGGTAAATACAAAAACCGTTGCACTTTACCTCAAGAACATGTCTGAATTTTTTTATGATGTTTGATGGAGGTCTAGGATTGGTCGATACAGCCCCTACATGCACTTGAAAATCTAACTCTGACTGACATGACCGATTTAATCGTATGAAATCTTAAAATTTTTCCTTCACTTGAGTACTTTCAATTAAGCCTTCATAGAAGATGGGCAGCTCAAAGAGGTAAGAGCTACAGTACTTCAAAACAAATCATTTTTATCAATTTATATGTCAAATGAGAATTTACATGTATACTTACATGTGATAAAAATTACTTGTTTTGAAGTGTTGTAGCTCTTATCTCTTTGAACTGTCCATCTTCTATAAGGGCTTAATTTAAAGTGCGCAAGTCAAGGAAAATTTTGAGAACTCATACGATGAAATCAGTCATGTCAGTCAGAGTTACATTTTCAAGTGTATGTAGGGGCTATATCGGCCAATGCAATGACTTTTGTATTTACCATTTTTATGATTTTATTAGAAAATTTCGAGATAAAAAATTGTAAAGATTTAGAAATTAAAAAAAAATCCATTTTTGGTGTATCTATGAGATTTTATAGTAATTAGACCCTTACATATAGGTCTCTAAAAATTTAGAAACATGTTTTGAACACAGAATACATTTTCCCAAAGTTTCAGCGACTTTAAAATTTTTATTTTTCCTTATGATAGAAGAAATAGAGAGTTGCTGCACTTGTCGGGAGAGCTACACAGCGAAATATACCTGCACTGCACTCCCTGTTCAAGAGGACTGCTGCACACCTCTATCGGGCGAGTGTTACCGCGCTCCTACCACAGGAGCAGTAGCTCTTCCTTTTTTCAATCAGTGTATTTAAAAAAATATCACAGATTGGCTGAAATTTTATTTTCTGTATTGTTTTTGTTGAATTCAGACATTGTAAAAGATTTACGGCAATGTAATCAAAGCCTGATCAGAGTACCTGATGGTACACTGAGAAAAAAATTTAATTGATTCAATTACATGAATTTAATTCAAAATAAAATTAATTGATTGAATTATAGTTTAATTAAATCTATAACATGTCTAATTATTTCAAATGAATATTTAATTGAATTCTTATTAAGAAAGTAAATAATTGATTCAATTATTGAATTAATTGAGTTAATTTCGCCTATTATTGAATCAATTTTGAATTAATAAAAAGAAATATGCCATATTATTAAATCAATGAAATCAATTTAATTAGAAACAAATTTTTTTCACTTATGAATTATTGATTTCGATCAATTAATTCACGGAATTCGATCAATGAAATATTTAATTGAAGTAAACAATACCAATTAATATTATTTCAAACAAATAAAATATTTGAATCAATTAAATATTAATTAATTCAATTAAATTATTTAATCAGTATTTTTCAATGAAATATTTAATTAAATGAATTAATCAATTCATTCGCTGAATTAGAAAATTGAATTGATCAAATTAAATATTACATTAAGCGGATAATGAAATATTTGAATCAATTAAATATTAATTAAATTAAATATAAATATAATTGAATTGATAAAATTATTTAATCAGAAAATTGAAGAACTTAGAAAAATTTTATTGTAAAAGTAACTTGATTTGATTAAATCTTACATTAAACCAAACAAAGATTTAATCACAACGATTAAATATCTCTTTAAAACAATTATTTTTTAATTGAATTGATAGTATTATATTTTTAATTAACTTTTTTCAAATAAATGAAATATTTGAATCAATTAAATATTAATTAAATCAAATATATATATATAATTGAATCGATAAAATTATTTAATCAGCATATTGAAGAACTTAGAAAAATTTTATTGCAAAAGTAACTTGATTGATTTAATACAGTGATAGACACTGCATGTTCGATGCAAGAGAGGTTGACGCTAATATCGTCAACATGAGTGCAGAGAGATAGGATAGAGGGAGAAAGAAAGAGTAAGCGCGCGAGAGCCATGGGGAGAGAGAGAGAGAGTAGCAGTTGTACGATCTCTCTTTTGTACACCATACACGCCTATAAGTATTGCCATTGCAATACAAGAGTGGAAGA
>UELU01099528.1:0-10007 GCA_900490025.1 Megastigmus dorsalis
TAATTGCTCTTGATTCTCAATTTTTCTTCCTTACATTATCCCATAATATGTTTGTTTCGAATTAAATTAATTTCTAAAATATTGATTAATTACGTGTACGAATTAGTTTTCGATATGTTTTCTCAATATTTCTGATAATTTGTGCAAATTACATTGTTGTTTCATCGAAATAATATTGAATTAAATTGATTAAGTCCAGTAAAGAATTAATTCATTTAGTATTTAATTCATCTTAGGTTCAAAAGTACTGATATCCTTTATGTACAAGTTAAAAAAGTTTTTGGCTGTTACTATGAGCAACCTTAGATTTAAATGCTTTCATAATTCACATCTACTTATTGAATGTACGTTTGTATTTAGATGGTTGCATTATACTAAATGAAAAGTAGATTCTGCGAAGCGCTAGACGTTACTTTAAAATAGAAAATTGACTATAAACTGCCAACAATGCAGTCGGCCGGTCAAACTTTTTTCGCAAAACTCGCAACAGTCGGTTGACAGCGCGTGGAAAGAAACGGCGCAGCGGCAGCCGACGCACGGCCGGCGGGGAGATACTCGACGGGCCGCCCCACTCTGCCCGCCTGGCGCTAAGCTTCCTGCTATAGCTCTCTCCTGATTGACCCGTTCGGTTAATTTTCAATCGATGATTACTCAATAAATATTGATCGGATCGAAAAGTTGCAATAGTATTTTTTTCTTAGAATTTTCCGCTCTATCCAATGGCGTAGAGCCTGTCCTACTTCGCTTTAACATCCTGTATACGCTAATCATTTTAAAGTGAATCTCTTTTACAGTAAAAAAAATCCCGGTTTAGAATGATAGGAATATGTCACTGTACTATAAGTTAACGTACCGATAAAAACATTGAGTGGGATATACTGACGCTAGAAGTCACTAAAAATTATTGTTGTTAATTGTTTTTAATTAATTTTTGAAACCTCTAATTACAACTATGCGAATATACCCTTAAATATAAGTTTTTTCAGATTCTTCGGAGGTGATTCTAAACAAGGGCAATCTGATTGCCCATGAATATTGATTAGACTGTAAGACTGATAGAAAGATCTTTGTCATTTTATAGTAGAGTACAGTCGACATAAGTAATACTTTTAATGTTCACAAATAATACAATTTTGATAAGCATGCATATTGATCGATAACAAAAAGTTAATTCTCCTGTCAGAAACGCAAAATTTTTCTCCATTTCATTCTAGCTTTAATCGATTCCGACATAAATGCGGGAAACCAATTCAAACCTAAAAAAATGTGATTCTTAATAATTTTACTCATGAATTTCGAAAAGTCGATTCATCCGAGGAAAGCCAAAAAATTTGGTCCTTTATGCAAAGACTGTTGCAGTCCCAAAAACTTTGCAGTGTGGGTATTCGTAATATTAATATTGTAGCAGTGAATTTAATATAAGCTTATGAAGTAGCTATCATATGAAGTATATATTAACCTCTTTTCCATTAATGAGCCATGTGAGATGAGGAACTGGATGAGCAGCTGACGATGTACAGTTAGCTTCTAAATATTCACCCACAATAAACATACTTTTCTTGAATGTTATCCATGGATCTTCCTTCTGTGGAGCTAACAATAATAATTAATTTCATGTTAAATATTCTAATTATTAATATTCAAGCTATAATAAACTTTACCTATAACTTTTATTTGCACTATATTGGATTCTTTGGTATAAATAGGCGTAATAGTAGAT
Source organism: Megastigmus dorsalis (assembly GCA_900490025.1). NCBI lineage: Eukaryota > Metazoa > Arthropoda > Insecta > Hymenoptera > Megastigmidae > Megastigmus > Megastigmus dorsalis. The sequence goes on from UELU01099528.1 coordinate 1,721, forward strand.
ACATCACACCAATATTTTCCAGAGACTTCAAAAGTAACATTGGTTAATATAATTGTTTTTCCATCACTAGAATACTGAAAAATATATTATTTATATAATTTTAAATTAATATACATTTAACTGATATGTAGTTTTCAGATTGAAATTTACATGTGTTTGAGTAATACTATTATTCCTCCATATCAAGTAATATAAACCCTTCTTTGGTGCGAGAATGGTTATGATTTTATGAAATTACGTAAATTTATTTTAAGTATTGTGATGTGGAAAACGCACATCACATACGTACAAAAACATAAATATGCATCAGGAGACGTACGCACATATTATCCGTACTTAATAGCCAATAGGGCATTAACGAGATAAAAAAGGAGATAGAATCGCGCGACGCTCCGCGACATAAGACGGATCAGCCCTAGATCAAGGCCACGAGGAGAAAAAAGGAGACCACTCTCTGCAATACTACAGGATCAGTTACAAGTGACCTTCGGCGGCCACTACCTGCAGCCATGAGGCCGCTACTACGAGCTCACTATACAGCTAGACATAGTCGCCCATAGTGCGGAGAGTTCAGCAACGTGACCTGTGACATCCGTAAGCAATTAAATTCTGTACGTTTATATTTAGGAAATTTTTATTTTTATTATTAATTTCTTTTCAAATACACTTATACATTCCAGAATGATATGTGACACGCACATGTACACGTGCACATACGCACACACGCATACGCACGTACATACACTCAACATGGGTATAGTACATTATTTGAGATATTCAATTTTCTTTCCTGTCTATTGTATATATTAAAGTATTATGATAAAAATTTGTAAGCTTATTTATTATAAATCGCCAATTCCTGACATTTTCTCAATACATCATTTTGACTGTCATTCCCTTAATTGTCTTCTGGAATATTTTTAGTTTCTGCTTAACCCTTTTGTACCTAAATTTTTTTCCGAAGAGAAAATACTGGAAAGCATTGGAAAAAAGTTCTAGACTGATTCTTTGTCATCCTTAAATCAATTTTTGTAATTCGTATGTTTTAATTCTAAAAACACAAGTATAGGGTCGCTGATGATGAAGTTTAACTAGTGCGCTCCGTAGCTTTTCGTATCTAAGTATGAAAATCGGTCGTACTTGATGATTTGGTGTATAGGGTCGCTGATGATGGAGTCTAACTAGTGCGCTCCGTAGCTTCCCTTGTCTACGTGTAGCATTTGACCATATTTGATGTTTATGTGTATGAGATCGCCGATGATGGAGTCTAAGTAGTGCGATCCATAGCTTTTCGTATTTACGTGTGGAATTCAGTCGTATTCGATGGCTAGCTGTTGTAACGTGGCTGATTTTGGACCATTAATCGCACGAAGCACGCTAAAAAATTTGCCTCAAATGCCTAAGCTACGCATTTCTTATTTAATTGTTCTTCCATCTCGAATTTTTTTGCTTCCATGTCAATTTAATTTTCCCGAATTAATCATTCAAAAATACTCAATTTTTTATGCCAAAAAGGCTCAGAGTGTATTTTCCGGCAATTTATACAAGAGATCATTATAGGCTCTTCAATGCCACGTTCTTCTTGTCTGTAAATTGCAATTCATAAATTAGCTGGAAAATTCCATTGAATATTCCCTATTAAGCACATCATAGCCCCAGTATCGAATCGGAATATTTAAAAATTCCAAAACTATGGAAAATTCCATAAATAGATATTTTTAGTGCCTGTGCTTGTAGGGAAAGAGCAAAGGACATTGAAGCGAGAGAGAAGAATACCAAGAACGACAACAATGCGATGTGGTACTGACCTACAGTACACCATTCAGAGGACGACGCGACGAGAGCGCACCGGATGCCGTGAGGACTTTCTCATGGCTGCTCAACTGGACACATCTCTCTAGCAAGACATCGTCGCCACGTAGTTGCGATTATTTTATTCACGTTAAAGTCTATTTCGCGAAATTGTGTAAGCGCCCGTGCCTTTGAAGTGGCAGCGCTCGTTCGCTTTTCATAATTTTTTTTGGAGCAATTAAATTATAGAATTGTTTAAATATAGAATTGCATTATCTTGCTTTTCCAGGCCCGGTGCCTGCTTAAAATCTCAGTGATACGAGCAGAAGCTAAATCACGGTAAAAATTGCCACACGCTTGTGTTTAAATTCTATTCCAATTCAATTCATTAATTTAGTTTTTGCCTACGTTGAGGCTCGTAATCAAGCACTAGAGTTCCTTATATCACGCGCGTTTTTTCTCTTTAAAAACTCCGTTTGCTCGCATCCATATTATACGCTCGAGGAAGGTGGAGCAACGCTGCATTTGGTGAGCCAAGCAAGTCGAATTATGTAGAGCGACTTGCGTGTCTCTTCAAGGCCAATATTTGCCTATTAAATATTTTGTTCACATGAAAATACACTGTCGAGCCACTTAATTTTATAGCGTGCCTTCGAAAGGCTTCTTGATATTGCGCTAGGCGGACATTTTATAATATACATTGTATAAAATGAAACTGCCTGCTAAACGACACATTTTGTTCAATTCGCAATCTGAATAAGGTGTGAGCATATCTTTCTATTTTTATTTACTCAATATATATTTATTTGTATGCGTTTAAGTGCCTGTCCGTAACCCGAAACTCAGTGCGAAACTCGAACGTCTCTGGCCGTTCGACCTCACGACTCTGCCTCTGGCTAGTTGCGCATAATTACTTTTCAGAAGGATTAAATTCAAATTTATTAATCGAGCGGCACTGCTCGAATGCTAAACTAACGAAGCAGTTGATATAATTATTACAGTATCTGTCGCCCTTATTAAAAATCTGCCTACGCGGATAAACATCAAAACCATAATTAAAGTCAGCTGTCAAAATTTTGACGGCGCACAACCGTATTTTTTATTATTTGACTTCTGCTTATATTCGCGGGGAAGGTACTGGGCCGCTCCCACGCATAGATAAATTCCCCCGATATAGTGTACCACGTCGCCGATGATGGAGTCTAACTAGTCCGCTTCGTAGATTTCCGTGTTGAAGTGAAGAATTTGCCCATTTTCGATGTCTAGGTGTATAAGGTCGTCGATGATGGAGTATAAGTAGTACGCTTCGTAGCTTTCCGTATCTAGGTGTACAATTTGGCCATATACGATGTCTAGACGTATAAGTTCACCGATGATGAAGTCTAGGTAGTGCGCTCCATAACATTCCGTATCTAGGTGCGGAATTGGGTCGTACTTGATCTCTAAGTGTATAGGGTAGCCGATAATGGAGAATAGCTAGTGCGCTCCGTAAGCTTTCGTATGGTAGGTATCGAATATATCCATATATGAAGGCTAGGTGTACAGTGTTGACAATGATCACTACTAAAGTGTGTGTTCCAAAACATTCCGTATCTAGGTGTGGAATTTGGTCGTGCTTGATGTCTAAGTGCATAGAGCCGCCGATGATGTAGTGTAAGTAGTGCGCTCCGCAGCTTTTTGTATCTAGGTGTGGGTACCCGACGTACTCTATGTCTACTTGGATACAGTCGCCGATGATGGAGTATAAGTAGAACGTTCCGTAGCTTTTCGTGTCTAGTTGTAGAATTTGGCCGTATACGATAACTAAGTTAATAAGGTCGCCGATGACGGGGTTTAAGTAGAGCGCTCCGTAGCTTTTCATATGGTAGGTGTAGAATATGTTCATTTCCGATGTCTAGGTGTATAACCTTGATGATGATCGATACTAAATAGTGCGCTCCATAATATTCCTATCTAGGTGTGGAATTCGGTCGTGCTTTATATCTAAGTGCATAGGGCCGCCTATGAGGGAGTGTAACTAGTGCGCTTTAAGGCATTTCGTACCTAGGTGTGGAAAACGGACGTACTCGATGTATAGCTGTAGAAGGTCGTCAATGATGGAGTCTAAGTAGCGCGCTCTATAATATTCCGTATCTAGATGTGGAATTCGGTCGTACTCGGTGTCTAGGTGTATAAGGTTGCCGATAATGGAGTCTAAGTAGTGCGATCCCCAGCTTTATGTGACTAGGTGTAGAACTTGGCCATTTACGATGTCTAGGTTTTAACGAGGGAATTTATTTAGATGTGGGAGCGGCCCAGTAATTTCCCTGCGTTTAGAAGCAGCAGGCAATGGATAAAAAAGGCCGTCAGCCCGCCGTCAAAGTTCTGGCAGCTGATTGAAATTATATTTTTAATATTTATCTGCATAGGCAGATTTGAATTAAGGGCGCCAGGCATTGATTTAATGAGATTAAGGGCTACGTTAATTTGGCGTTCGAGCAGTGCCGCTCGTTTAATTGATTTTACTCTATTATTTCTAGAAATAATCTAGGCTAGACTAGCCAGAGACAGAGACGAGAGGTCGGACGGCTGCAGAGACGTTCGATTTTCGAACTGAGTTTCGGGTTACGGACATGCACTGTTACACACTCAACGAAATATATTCTGATTAAATAAAAATAGAACTAAAATAAATACGCCGACACTGAATATAAACGAAACTTAATCACACGCGTTTGGCAATTCCTATCGTCTTGGAGCTCCTGCACGTATGGCTGAGATTTTGAGCAGGCACCGGTCCTGGAAAAGCAAGGCAATGCAACTAACGATTTTCAACAATAATTCAAATTCAATAACACAAAAAATATATAGTATGCGAATGAGTGCTGCCAGCAAAAAGGTACGGGCGCTTGTACACTTCGCGAATTGAACTTTTAGGCGAAATATCATACAACTACGCGGCCCGGAAGTCGGAATGTTGAGATGTTTCCTGACGGGCAGCCAGTAGAGAAGTCTTCGAGGCAAGCGTCGGTGAGTCCGACGAGGCTCACGGCATCCGACGCACTCTCGTCGCGTCGCCCTCTGATTGGTGCGCTGTAGGTAGGCACTAGATCGGAAAGTTGCTGTTCTTTCGATTGCTCTCTTGCTCGAATGTCGTCTTCCCATTCCCTGTAAGCACAGGCACTGAAAGTATCTCTTATTGGAATTTTCCATAGATTTGGAGTTTCGAAATATTCCGATGTGATACTAGGGCTTACAATGTGCTTTACAGACAGTATTCAATGGAATTTTCCGGCCGATCTATGAATTGAAATTCATAGGCAAGGAGAGCGAGTCATTGAAGAGCCTATAACGCTCTCTTGCATAAATGGCCGGTAAAGGCACTTGGAGCCTTTGAGGCATTAAAAAACGAGTGTATTTGAAGTTGAAAAATTGAATTGACAAAAATGCAAAAAAATTAATAGAGATATGAGAACTAAAAAAAAGAATTAAATGCTTAGCTTAGGCACTTTATCCGATGTTCCGATCTGTTTGATCGTAGGCTTCTTGGAGCTGCGGCGTATTCGTTGGATGTAGCGAGTTCTTCTTTCTTGACGCTGAAGAAAGAGATTGGGGCTCGACGACGCGTAGTTGCGGATATGCAAAAAAATAAAAGTAAAAAAATTAAATAACTATTTTGTAAAATTAACGTCCCGCGACGAGAGGTGGAGGGACATCCCTTCTGGTAGCTTAGTTTGACTTTTTAGGTATTTTTACTATTGAGTAATCGTGCGATTAACGTGCGACAATCCGCCACGTTACAAGGTTTATAAGGTCGTCGAAGATGAAGTCTAAGTATTACGCTTCATAACATTCCGTATCTAGGTGCGGAATTGGGTCGTACTTGATCTCTAAGTGTATAGGGTCGCCGATAATGGTGAATAACTAGGGCGCTCCGTAGCATTTGGGGTCTAGGTGTAGAGTTTGGCCCTATTTGAAGTCTAGGTGTATAAGATCGCCGATGATGGAGTCTAAGTAGTGCGCTGAATGACATTTCCGTATCTAGGGGTGGAATTCAGTCATACTTGATGTTTCAGTGTATAGGGCCGCCGATGATGGAGTGTAAGTAGTGCGCTTTATAGCTTTTCGTGTCTAGGTGTGGAATTCGGTAGTACTCGATGTCTAGGTGTATAAGGTCGCCAACGAGAGAATCTAAGAAGTGCGCTCTGAAGCTTTTCGTATTTACGTGTGGCATTCGCCGTACTCTATGTCCAGGTGGATAAGTTCACAGATGATGGTGTCTCACACGTTCGATGTATACCTTTTTTATCTAGGAAATCGGACATACACGATTTCTACGTGCATAAGGTCGCCGACGAGAGAATCTAAGAAGTGCGCTCTTTAAGTAAGGGGGTTAAATTTATTTTTAAATTAAATGTCTTTTGATGTTATAAGATTTTACACCAAAATAGTCGATTTTTTGAGAGATCAGTATTTTACTCCGAAAATAGTCTTTGCCCAAACTTAACATGCAATTAAACGGAAAAAATAATTATTTAAACCTTAAGTTGTTAAACCATAAGCCCAGACCTCTTCAGTTGAGCATTTTGAAGGCATAAAAAGATTCTTAACTATCCTTGTCTTTTTTATACAACATTGTTTAAATCCTAAGCTTCTACACCGAATAACCCGATGCTCTAGAGTTCAGTATTTCATTGTGAAAAATTGTTTCGACAACCACATTCTAAATCCAATTAGATAAAATAAGTTTATTTAAGCCCTAATCTCTTAAGCCACAAGCCCGGATCTGCCAAATTGAGAATTTTGAAGGCATAATAAGATTTTTTACATAAAATTTTTTAAAGCCCAAGCTTTTACATCTAATAACCCGATTCTCCCGAGTTCAATATGCCACATATTGTAAAAAACATTTTAAACATATGAATCAGATCAAGGAGGCTTATTCCGCGTATCGTGATGGAGTTATAAGTATTATCGCATATAGGAGAGATCGGGGTAATGGTGATCACTTCAGCTATGAAGGCTCATATTTTTTTTCCAAAATACATTTTTATGTATCTTAAAGTGTGCTCTATTAATTTGAAGTATGTACTTTAAGTATCCACTATGTAACATTGTCTAACATTGAAAATAATTTAGTTCTGAGCTTAAATAAAAAAATTGCCAGATGCTAAGAAATAAAGCAAAAACTAGTGGGATAATGATGGCCGGAGATGGGGTAATGGTAGTCACTGTATAAATTTGCTTCTTGTAAGGAAATTAACTTATGCTAACACGTAATGCCAGGATAAATACACTCCTTAATGTCATTACTTTTGATTTTGTACTGTAACCGTTGACTTAATGCCTTTATTAAACTTTAAATTGCGTTTGTAAGATGCTCTGATGGGAAGCGCGCTGAGTCGCGCGTTCTAACCTCTTTAACAGGCCCTGTCCCATAAGAAATGCATTGTGACTACCATTACCCCAAATCGTCAAGTCTCGTTAAATTTAAAGTTGTGGACAATGCAACAAAATTATGAATAATTTATTGATCCAATTTCATTTGTTGAATCTTCTAGATTATTACAAAATCGAAGCCAAAGTTATTGAATAATATAAAAGTATGTATAAAGCTTATTTACGAGATGACATTTCTTACATGAAAATCATGCAAAATCGTTCACTATAAATAAAGACTTAGTATGGTTGGGAATTATATTGACTTTGATATAGTGTTAAAATCAAGACGTGGCAGCGTTTACATTTCTTAAAATAAGGGTCACCATAATTACTCAATGACCACCATTACCCCGTTCTACCCTTATTGAGACTATTTGGTGTAATAGTCTTATCTATAGATTTACTTAATTCATCTATTATCTAATTGACTCTAAAGTGTCATGATCGGAAACCTTTTTTTAATGTTAACGTAATACTCAACTCAAGTGCATCGGGTTATTAGGTGTAGGATTGAGATTAATCTCATTACTGATTATTTATATAGTTAAATATATAATATACTAGCACCCCCCGTCGCGGCTTCGCCCGCGCTATAATACATAGATGTAATATAATAATTGTTTAAAAATGTTTTGTTTTTTTTTAATGATAGATCTATAAAATTTCTGAGTATCTGACATTCTTTAACAAAACCTTCTTACCCCCCAACCCAATGTTGTTCGCCTGCGGTGCCCGCCTATATTACTAAAGAGAAATAATCATTAGAAAATATATTAAATGGTTTTGTTTCTTTATTTTTCTTATTTAGTAGTAGTAACTGTTTTTAAATGAAAGTTGTATAAAGAAAAAATTCCCTAGATCTCTTGCGCAGGCGCACATATTCGCTTTTGAATCTTAGTGATCATACTCTGTTAACAAAATTATTTCTTTATTGATAATAGTTATAATAAATGCCAAAACGCAGTACATATATGTGAACCGCTAAAATTTTGCAAACGTTTCATCATATTTATGTATCCTTAAACCATCTCTAACGTAAACGTAAGCCACTGTACTGCGAAATGAGTAGCTACAC
>UELU01099529.1:0-12908 GCA_900490025.1 Megastigmus dorsalis
TCTTCATATAGTCAGAAAATACTTTAAAACACATTTAAATCAATTTTAACCGATTCCGATCTTCAATACTAGTATAGCTCTGTATAAAAATATACTTTCAAATCATAAAAGCTTAATTTTTAAATTTGACTAACTTTTGGATTTGATGGTATAGTCTATACAACCTTAAATATTTCGTTAATTTTTTATTGTTCAATTGTTTAGTTGGTGCCCGCATTATTAAAGTTAAATTTAAATTTTTGATTAAATTCTTGGTTAGATAGTTTAAATTAAATTCAATGTTGATAGTGTTTAGTAATTTAATCAATCTTTCTTCGATGAATGATAGAATGAATACATGAATGGGTAGTACGCGAAAATTTGTATAGCGTTGGCTCCGAAGAATTTCATGAAAACAGCGATAAGAGCCGAGCGAATTTGTGTACCGAATGAATGCGGAAGATATGCCTATGGGTTGTTGGAAAGGTGAACAGGCTCTGGAATGCGTGCAAATATTGTGTAAAATGAATATATTATAATTATTGCGATTTATAATAAAATGTAAAGGCAGCACGATAATTCAGGCTCGTCGAAGTGGTTTCAGGGGAAGGGAGAGATTTTTGCCACCCACTCTCCGGCGTGAGATTCCCGGCGCTTCGAAGTCGTGCGCGGATAGTGGAAAAGTCCACTCACGGCCGTGATGTCACTAGTCTAGAAAGGATTTTTCCTGTGGCTATCAAGACCCTGATGGGGAGTATGCCTCCCGGGTACTGAGGGTCACCTGCGTGCACGGGGAGGTTCTTGCAGTCTCCCTGGGGCCGTCAGGCATAAGAACGAACCGGGAATTGCTGGAAAAAGGGTGTGGGAGGATGCAAAATGGAAAAACGCGAAAGCACGGATCATGAGAGGAGAAGGTGCATGGGGTAAAGAAAACTGCGCGAATGCGGAAAAGTACGGCACGTCAAAGGCCCAGGAGAGAGCAGGGGTGAGAGGGAACATGCGTGAGTCCCTCAAGGAGAGAGAACATGAGAAAAGCCCCTGCCGGAAAACTGAATTGGTCACGTGAGCCGCCGGACGAGGGGGACAGGGAGAATGGAATGAAAGCATGCGGGGTAAGCGATAACGTTTTCAGGCGACGCGCGTCATTATCGATCCAGCCTTAGATCGCGCTGGTTCATGCGCTTGCATCGCGCTGTCTCGTGTGGTTAGATCGTGCTGCCTCATAGGATTGGATCGCGCTGCCTTGTACAATACAAGCATTCATAAATTTTTTTAATTTGTTTTTTTTTATTTTTGACTAAAATACTTTCCTTAAACACCTTATGCCCACTCTATAAATAACACCGTCAATATATAAGAATAAAAAATTAGTATTAAAATTTTGAAAATTAAATTGATTAAGAGTTTGTTCACCATTGTAAGCTTTATTTTCAACAAACCCAACTTTTATGTATTTGGGTAGCTGGTGCAATATCACATTATCCAAAGTTTCACCGTGAACACAGTTGTGCATTGTCAGAGCTTTGACTTGCACTCGCGTAAGCGGATATTTAGCAGTTGTTTTTAAAAGTACCTTAATGTGAGCGAACAGCACACCGGGACTTATTATCACACGTCGAACTAAAATATTTGCCTCCTCGATGTGAACGCCCAAGAAGCCCGTAGAATCCATCAGAGAAAAACTATTTCGAGATCTTACTAAACGAACTCTAACATCTACGCCATTCAGTAGCAGCTTTTCTTGATTAAAAACATCGGAATGAAGGTGACCAATCATGTGAATCGATTTCTTAGCAGATAGAAGTCTTCTATTTTATTAGCTGTGTGGGCTGTCCATAAAACACTTATCAAGTGCGATGCCATGGCAGCTGCACTGAGGTATCCCTCGTTACCGACACTAAGAAATAAACATCTCGCAGACTCGCGTTTTGACTAGTACACTAATAAGGACCCATAGAATCCGAATCCGTGGGTTATCGGTAATTGGAGCACCGTGTTACAATTACGAGATTCATGTAGAATCGGCTCTAGGAGCCTTCTATAAGCATGTACATCACGGTCGCAATTACATACCGCGTCGCGATTATATAAAAAATACGCATCTAGTAAGACAAACTGAGAATCGCCAAATCTGACCTCTTTATATGAATTTCTTGTGTTTCAGACATCACAAAGTGTATACCATCGTGTGCTTCTTAAATAAACATTATTACTTTTCCATAAACACGAGTTATTTATCTATGAGTTTTCCACTTCCCCAAGAACCCTGGTTTATCTGAGCATCCGGGGGAAGATTCTAACGTTACAATTGTAAAGTAATAGTCTTTCAAAAAAATGTTTTTTCATATTTTTACCTTTTAATTGAATCGGTTATTTGAAAAGAGAATACTCATTTACAAAATATATTTTTTCATTATATAAAAACATTCATTTACATGTAAAGAAAATATACTTTCTTTAATTACACATTGTGCAAATTGTGCGTTAACACCTGCTTGTAGCGTAATTAAGGAAGTTTCTAGAATTATAAGGGGAGAGAGACAAGTTGTGAGTTGACCGACATGAGTTCGGATAAGTGTATAATTAATAATTAAGATATTATACAAGAGAGCGATGGTAAATAAATATTGAATCTCGTTTCTCTTCTTAGGTAAAACATTTTGTAAATAGTGTACATAGTTATGGTATCTAAAATAAAAATTCTCTTTTCAGAGCAACACACGTGTTTGAATTTATTGTTTAATAATAAATACATAAAAAGCCTTACATCAATTTTAAGACTCAAAATTCAGGCTAATTTAGATGAAGTATCAATAACAATTAGTCGAATGTGCTAGCAGTCCGTCCACTTGTTTGTTCACTTAGAAAGCTGGTCCTCACATTTCATAGAAGTAATATCCTCATCAACAACCAAAAACAAATATATATTAGTAAATCATCCTTTTCTCTCTCATTTCTCAATTATTTACAAATGTCTAACCTAAATCATCTGAGAAATTGAAATAAAGCATGACTATACGAACTTATGTGGACCCCTACGTATAACCCTTACGTATAAGAAAGTAATACTTAAAAAAAAGATCATATATTCTCATATTCAATTCCGTATGTGATATAAAACGATGAACCTAAAAAATAAATGAATATTCTTACATATAAACGTGCGTTTTTAATATGAATAAAAACGTTGCTTATTTGTAAAGTATTCATATTAGTAAAAATATTATTTATTCATATTACTTAAAAAGTTAACTGATAATTTCAGTTAAATCTGGATTGAAGTTTAACCAAAGATTTAGAAAATACATTATTATTAAATTTTAAAAGTTTTACTGTTTATTTAGAAGATCTATATTTTCAGAAATTTCAGAAGAAGTGAAATAAATATAGATTTACTTACATGATTATATACATGAAAAGTGTACAACTAAAAGTAAAATAGTGCTTCGAATTCGGGGGAAGCAGCCACACCCTCATCAATCAGGGAAAGTGACTGCCCCCAAACGTGGGACATACGCCCCCCCGCCCCCTATCCCGCAATTACCATACTTGCGTATACGTTGCATCAGGTCCAGCTGTGCTTTGATCGAAGGCACTGGTACCTGCTTCAGTACAATTGCTTGTAAGCACGTGATAAATTCACGCACTGGCTCTTCTTGGCCTTGGGTGCGTGCATTAGATTCAGCAATCAACCTCTGCTGAAACCCCTTGTTTACACCATACCACCTCCTGGCGGCAGTGCAGAACTCGGACCACGTCCTCCATTTGTCGCGACCATTTCTATACTAAATGGCCGCAACACCCGCTAGTAATTCTGGCAGAGAGGATAACAGATCCTCTTCTGTCAGATCTGCGAGCACACGACACTCTTCTACTCGGGTGAGAAAGACATCAATACTCTGATCCTTCTCCCCCGAGGATCGGACTTGCCATCGTCTCACGATCTGGCCAACGTCCCGACCTGCGTGTCGTACTTGCGTGCTGGCTCCAGAAACAAATTGGTTATTGGATCTGAGTCTATCACCAACACTCAGATCCACCGTTTCATTGCTATTTCTCTCTGGTATGTAAGCACCTGAGAAATTCCCCCTCTCCCAGGCTGTGCCTACACCGGTAGCATTCGAAACAACTTGCGCTGGCCTGCGAACCTGTGTCTCCTCTAAAAGGCTACTATTTCCAGGATAATACGTAAACGTATCCTGGAAATTCACATGTGCTCGCCTATTTAAGCCTTTTTCACCCTGCATCTGTCAGCCTGCTCTCTAGTCTTGTACTAGAAGCCATTCGGAGCTCTTTTCTCCCTTGGTTCACCTGGAACTCTGGCACTGTCGGCCTTAACCGAGAATCGCTGCCACTCTGCGTGCACATGCATGGAGTCTTTGCTGCTCCTTCCAGCGCTGTGCAGCGACGAGAGATCTCTGAGACCCTCTCGTTGAGCAGTCTCATCTGCTCCTTTATGTCGGAGAATATCATCATGATATCCCCCGCTTGAGGTCCAGTGAAGACCATTGGAGGTGCTGCTTCCTCCGTCTCGTCACCTGCAGCGGACCCATCCGTCACGCTACTGGTGTCGCTATCCCTAGTCGGCCTTTCCATCTGCCCGACTGCGTCGTCGCTCGCTTTAACTACTGGATCCACCAGCAGCATCTGGAAAGGGTGTGACCCCTCGTAATTTGCGCTCTCTCTGTAGATCGTGGATCCAGTCACTTCGAAAGCCTTTCCTTCGATATAGGTTTTTCGCAGCTCTTCGCGCTTCATTTGCTCTTTGAGCTCATCTGATTCTCCAGGTGGCTCAAAATCGGCTGCTGAGTAATTCCCCAATAGCCATTTCTGCAGCCTGTTCTTCTTTTCGAAGGGAAGACCCTGGCGGTTAAGCTGCAATTCCATTAGCGCTTCCTCCAGTTCTTTCTCTTCTATACCATAGCACCAGCCCTCTAGTGCCTTCGGCGTCGTATCTGCCATTTTCCTTGAGATTGACGCTGGATTTCCAAAATCACCCACTATCTGGCGTTCGAATCTCGACTTCTCGAGTTCGAATCTTACGCAGTGCACTAGGTTTTGCTCTAGTGCACCTCTCCAGATCTGCTCGAGCAAGAATTCGACTTTCGCCGGGTTCGAATCTCGAACTCTCGGGTTCCAATCCTGCCTCTATTCGAGCTGTATGGCTTCAAGTACATTAGCTTTACTTGCTAGTGCACTTTTCCGGGCTTTTTGGATGCACAGACTCCACTTGGTCTGTACTTCCTTTTACAGGAATACTCTGGGTTCGAACTTCGACTCGCACAAGTTCGAACTGTTCCTTCGTTCGAACTTTTCTTCTAGTGTGCGTTCGAAGCCCCTGTTGCTTCGAGTTTTCCTACCTGTGGTCGCAGGTTCGAAACCTATTAGTGGTGTGCAGAGATCGATTTCACGTGCTTTCGGGAGTAATTCGCTCTCTACACGAATTCTCCAACTAAAAAGAAATTTTTATTTTTCTTAACCAAAAAAAAATTTTAATTATTTAAACAATTATAAACTTTAATGGTTGGACCAAATAAACACTCACTTAGAATTCTATTTAATTCCCTCCCAAAAGCACTCTTCCGCAAAATTTTCCAATTATATATCCGTTGCGCGATTCTCTGAAAACTCTCTAAAAAAAAACAATCGCTAAAAACAAATAAATAATATATCACAATACTGCAATGTGCCTCACTCGTCCCTTTTTAAAATTTCAATCACCAAAAAATTTAAAAAAAAAAAAGAAATCAGCAAACAAAAATTTTCCAAATTGTTTTACCGACAGTTTTTATCGATATTTAATTTGCAAGAGGTGGATTATTGTTCAATAATCTACCCTCTCCTTTATTCGAAACACTCACTTGGACAAGTGAAGTATCTCGCCGTTCAAATATTTATAACAATTAAAAAAACTATAATAATTAATTAAATAAATATTCGGCGCTTGCACACCACTATTATTGCTGTGTACAGCACATCCCACTGTACGCAGCCTTCAGACGCGAGCACATGCCAATATTAATTAACATAAAATCAATTCAATATTTTTGGCGTTTACGCCTATGCGCCTGTGCTCGCGCTGGCTCGACACCGCTGGATTTCGAGTCGAGCGCTCCCCTCTCGACTCTCTTAGCCGTAGTAGTCGGCGCACTTGCCTGCACTGCTGTAGGGTTTGCGCTCTCTCTCGCTCTCACACTCAATATACGGCTTACACGTGCCGGGGCTTTTTCAGTCCTCCCGGTCGATGTAAACAAAGTCACGCTGACTTTGAATACTTACTACGCGTGCCTTTTCGGTATGTTTCGTTGCTCGGAATTTCGCGTGTTTGAAATATTATTTCGAATATAATATTTCTTCTTTCATCGATTTTCCGAGCACACTTTTTCTATTTAATTTTGCGTCTATTTCCCGTAGCCGAACACGTTCAGGACGCCAGTTGTAACGGGGCTGTTTTTACTGTACACACTCCTACCTTTCCTGCACGTTGTAGCGGGAAAATTTACACGTGATTTTCCCCGCTGATCTAAGTTAGCGATTTAAGTTTAAAAAACGTATTGAAAATTAATTTCACAGTTTTTCAGTTTTTATTTTTTTTGTCAGAGCCTAAACATTGTACAAAAAAAAAATAAAAAAGTTGCCTATTTTGATCCTCTAAATAATCGAATTATTTAAATTAATTTCCGCAATTTTGAAAATTTCGTCACAATGACAATAATTTCTAGCTTGCGGCAGCCGATCCAAGCGCTCAAGACCTTTTAGAATCGATGCCTTCAATTATAGCACAATTTCTTGAAAAGTATAGTTTATAGTAAAATAGAGATTTTTTTCCTCTTTTTTACGTCTAACATTTCCCCTGTTAAAAATATCCAGCTGGATTTTTAGGTGGAAATCTAGCTGGAATTCCACTTGGATCGATCTGGATTCAGTTGGAATCGACTGGATTTCCAGCCTGGAAATCCAGGTGGATATTCAGGATCTGGATTTTTGTAAATAATTACTAAAAAAGGAAGTTTACGTAGATTTGTCACCATATTAGGAGTTACCATGTGAATAATAACATCCAAACTGGGCAATTAAGCTTTTATCCGCGGATTTTTTTGTATTTTAATTGAATTTAAAAAAACTTAATTCGAATATAAAAGGTTAATTACTCAGTTTGGTCGTTATCCTAATATGGTTACCAAATCTACATAAACTTTAATTTTTAGTAATTATTTGCAAAAATCCAAATTCTGGATATAAACCTGGAATCCAGATCGATCCAGGTGGAATTGCAGCTGGATTTTTTTAACACGGTCCATACAAGTAAACAATGAAAACGCTAATAAATTAACATTCCTTAAAGTATGCAGTTTGTAAATTTCAAAGACTCAAGAATGTGACTATATAAAAAAAAAAAAATTTTCTGAAATATTAAAATTTTCGTAAATTTTGCCATATGATTCTGGTAAATCTTCAATTAAAAATTCCTAAATTATTCTAGCATTACTATATACATTCTTACTACTAAAATATTATTATACTTATGTTTTAGATAAATGAGTTGAGTCATGTCAATATTCCTGTGATGTTATTACCAGACGATTTTAGAGCATACAGTAAATTAAAAGTCGACAACCATCTTTTTAACAAGTACGTTGATTATTATAAGTGTTATTTTTACAATAATTCAAATGTTTTTTTTTCATCAGTATTGATTTTATTAACCTATGTTTCAAAATTATAATTCATTCTATATGGTATTAGGTTAAATAAATTATCCTTCTGTTAATTTATAGTAAAAATTTGATGTCAATTCAAACTTCACCAAGTATGGCGACGTTTTGAATGTATATCACATATTTGATTACAATCTAAAATGGAATAAACTCATTGAATACATTATTAAAAAGACAAGATATTTAATAAACATTAAGAACTATATGATATGCTTTCTTTCACCGCATAATTACTTATAGTATAAATGCATGAGTAGGAGCTTGTAAAGCAAACTGCAAAATATCCAAAACTGTTAGTGATAAGAGTAGTTTTATTAGAGCTATTAAGATGTATAACAAATTACCAAATGATCTTAAAACCTTAAATACAGGAAAAAGATCTAGAATTAAGTTAAAAAATGGATCTACACAAATATATAAATTATCAAATAAGCAATCAAATACAGATAGACTTAGTCCTATAGTTTCCTGCTATAGGGACACAAGTTTGAAAGATAATATAAACAATAAGTATAAATGAACATATTACTGTTATATATTAATCAAATTATATTTTTTGTTAATAAAAGACTTATGTTAGTCCTCGTAGTTTTAAGTACAAGTAGATCTATGAAAGATTTGCTATTTTAGTTCGTAAGGAACGCATGTAAATTTGCACGTACCAGACATGCATACAGAAAATGTTATTTTCCTCTGCAGGGTTATTATGTAATGTATTTTAATCTGATTTAAATAAATAAATAAATGTATAAAAAAGTGGCATATTTTGTAACAAAACAAATTTCTTCCATGAGAAAATTTAATTTCAGGTGTTCCCATAAATGTATGTATCTATATGTTGAAAACAAGTTCCACGATTATCTCAGAGATTTTGATCAATCTTGCTGAAATTTTCATAGATTGCTCGTTTGGTCATAAGAAACTGATAATATCATAACCAGCCTGATCCGCAATATATTTGCTGAATGTCAGCATAAAAAAAATACCAAAAAATCGTGTTTTAACTATAACTAAAAATTT
This sequence comes from Megastigmus dorsalis, assembly GCA_900490025.1. Lineage (NCBI taxonomy): Eukaryota > Metazoa > Arthropoda > Insecta > Hymenoptera > Megastigmidae > Megastigmus > Megastigmus dorsalis. Next base: position 8,718 of record UELU01099529.1, read on the forward strand.
ATTGACTTTACTCAAAAGTACAAAAAGAAGATGTTGAAGAACACAAAAAAATACATCTTTTTGTACAGTAAAATTTTCTCTAAAACTAAGTCCTTTCAAAATAATCATAGCAGATTGCTTAAATTAGCTAAAAAGACCCCTTTTTGAGCATAAACATACGAAATATTAATTTCTCATAAAAGTGTTAAATGTAAAAGTTATAGAACATAAAAGAGCAAAAGTTTTCTCTGTTAAATATTTTTTGCTGGGACTGACTCGTTTGAAGGTAACAGTAGGAAAACGGTCAAAAACATTTAAATTGACTCAAAATGACCGCTTTTGGGGCATTAACATAAGAAATATTAATTTTTAAAAAAATGTTATAAGTAAACGTTGTGGAGTACAAAAAACTAAACTTTTTTCTCTTGTACTCTTTTTTTTAGGACTAATTGATTTGAAGACAACAGTGGAAAACTGATTGAAAACAACTCTTAGACCGAGGGGCGCGCTAGTTTATTTCTCTTGAGATTTTAATTCCATCCTTAGGTATGTCGTCCCATTTTATTAAACTTTGAGCAACTTCCATTTCTTCTGTGATATGAAGAGATTTTGCATCTATTATATCTTTTTCTTAACCAGCTTACTATAAATACACATATTTCTTTACAGTCTGAATATGGACATATTCAACTTTTTTATTTTTGTTACTTATTCCATACAAACTTTCCTGATAAAAATAGCAATCTTCCTGCGAATCAGAATTTTTCCATAAGGCAGCAACTCTCATTTTTATCTTTGGTTAATCATTTTGGGTTATTCCTTTTATTCTTATAATTTCGCAATATTTTGTATGCAGGAAATGCATATGAGTTTCGGAACCCAATCAAATTCCTCACTTTGAAGTTCAAAGCCAAACAAACACTTAAACGCATTTTTAATGCGCTGATTGACGCTTATTCTATTCTGATGACATTTATTGGGTGGAAAATTTTTGTAATAAAAAAACTCTAGTAGTTAAGTTTGTCACTACTAAATAGCTGCGGCCGTTTGATGACGACGATTGCGGGCCCGTTTGCTAATCACGACAGATCGCTTATACTGGAATCTCTAATCCCTTTATTTTAATAGGTTTCCTAATGACTACCATGGCGACACAGACGCTTTCACCCAGGGCTTTCAGCCGATGACAAAAAAGTGAACAAAAAGTCGTTACCCACCATCACCACGTGGAGATAGATAGATAGATAGATATAATGTTTATTTGTAACTTTTTACAAAATTTAAATACAGTCTCAATATATATATATATACATTCTTTTTCGCTTTGTGATATCACAGTCATGCTTATATCTAAAGTTTAGTCTAATGCGTTTAAAAAAATAATAAAAAATAGTAATATCACGGATAAGTTACAAGTACAGTATAAATTCGGTCTTTAAAACCTATCACGTCATTTCTTTAAAAATTAAATCTATATACAAAATTTACTACAATCAAGTCACAGGGAGAGACCCTGGATGGCAGATTTTGGGTTAAAGATTATTTGAATCACTCTGTTCGCAACTGATTCTCTAGATTTGACATTGGAATGATCTTGACTCATATCTGATCGGGTTAAACGTACCCTGAATTCAAATTTCGCGACCCCAAAATCGTATACATATGTGGTGGAGAAGGTAATGAAGAAACAGCAGAAGGAAATGAGGAAGCAGAAGTAGAAAATCTGAGTTTCGTTGAATGTATCTTTGCCATTAACGGTAATATAAAAGATGCGTATAATAGTACTTTTTGTACCTAGGCCGTAACGTAGGCCTAGGTAGAAACAATATTTTTTGATGTAGTATCCGTAAAGCTCGACTTTACGGACTGTTTTGAAGATTTTTTAACTTTACATACACGTCTCCATAAAGTAGCACTTTACGGCTCGAAAACAGTCCGTAAAGTGCTACTTTACGGATACTATATCGAAAAAGTAGTTTTGGTCTTGAATTCCAGAGTGAGGAATTTGTTTAGGTTCTACAGCTCTAGTGAAGTGAAGAAAAAGATAAAATAAATGCGAAGTTCCGTCACGTGACGGAAATTTTTCAATAGTTTAGGGTTATTGGATTCAGGGTTTCTGGTTTATGAGTGTAGGGTTTAGGGTTATGATTTTAGGTTTTATGATTATGAGTTCAGGGTTTAGGATTTAGGGTTATGGGTTGATTACTTCTGTTTGTCGAAAAAATTTTTTGTTTTCGGTAAGACAGATCCTATCTTTTTGTAGCTCCTGATCGGGCCTGGAAAAGCGAGGCAGTTTTAATTAAAATTGTAATAATTAAATTGATAATGATTCTAATGAAAGTGAACGAATGCTGCCAATAAAAAGGCACGGGCGCTACCACTGGTTCGCTAAATTTTACGCAAAATCTAATATCACGACAACTCAGCACAGAAATCTTCGTTGACAATGTTGTCCGCACGGTAGGCAGAAGATAAGTCCTCGAGGCAAGTGTCACCGAGTCCGTCGAGACCCGCGGAATCCGTGACGCTGTGGTCGCGTCGCTCGCTGATTGGTGCGCTCTGGCTTGGCACGACATCAGAATGTTATTGTGTCTAGCATCCTTCTCTCTCGCTCCATTGCCCATTTCTTTTGTCGCTGGAAACATAGGCACGAACAGTGAGTCGTGTTGGAATTTTTCTATATTAATTTTGAATTTAAAATATTCCAACTAGGAACGGAACATACTGAGGCCAATTTAAGCTAGTAAGCAATATTCTCGCAATTTTTTCACTTTAATACGAATTTAAATCCGTGAGCAACTCGAGTGGCATTAAAAAGCCAATAAATCTAGAATGCCGTAAAGGCAGAAAAATATCTTAGAGCAAACGAGTATTCGCGGTGTAGTAGGCAGCTTGGCGATTCAATGCGTCTTCGATCTTACGCGTTTCGAAATCGTATACGGCCGATAATTTAGTCATGTGTTCCGCTCAGTCTCTCATGGAGTTAGGCACGATATCCGGATTCTTATTTTGAAGCTACAAGTTTTCCGGTATTCGAGGCTCTCGAAATCGGAGATCGAAATTGCTTGTTTTACTAATTTTAGTAGTAAAACTTCCGTGCATTTTTTTTCTATTGTCAGAAGAAGTAGATACTAGATGAACTATTTTTTGAGCTTGCTTACTTATAGCTAATAATGATTTTTATCTGACAGTAAAAATGATTATTAGAAGTTCGTGAGAAGCAAGTAGAGTACGACCTGACATAATTATTTTTTCAAAAGTGTAAAATTAAATTGCTCAATTTTAGCCGCTGCATAATCTTTTCTTTTCTTATCTTTTCTTATGGGGGTGAACAATCCCTAAATCGTACTATAAAGCAATACAGATAAATACAATGTATGAACCCCTCATATTGATAAAATTGGCAAAGGGCGAAACAGAACCACGCACAAGAAATACTTACTAACGACGATAAAATAAAGAAGTTAAACGAAGATCGAACTAAAATTAAGGAGCATTAAAATCGCCGAAAGAAAAATTGCAAAAAGAAAAAGAAAATAGAAAATAGTCAATTGGAAAAAACCCCGATTCCAGGAGAAAAAAGTCAAGTTATAAAGTACTCGAAAACATCAATACAATTTAGAAAAGATAATATAATTCTTTTGATTACACCAAAGGGTATTCATTTAGACGAAAATACAGAAATTTTATTAGCAGAAAAGAAATCAAACTGAATAAAAGCATAAATAAAAACGAAATCGAAGTACACAAGATAGACAATAAAAAATTATTCGTACTATGCATAGACATAAACGAATCAATTTTATTTGTTAAAAAGAATTTAATAGGGATTTTTGAGCTTCTTAAAAATCTACTTATAAAAGAAAAATGCTTTATATTTAGTATATCAAAAGATATAGAAATAATCAATATAAATTGGAACGATATCGAAGAAATCTTATATAACACATTCAAAAACACAGTCATAAAAATAATTGCTTGTTCTAATAAAATTAAATATGTTAAAACGAATGATAGGGATCATATATTCGATCTATTACATTCTTCAAACCTGGGAGGACATTCAGGGGTTAATAGAACCTACAACAGAATAAAAGATCTATATTTTTGGGAAAATATGAAAGAAGACATTCAAAGAAGAATAAAAAGCTGTAACGATTGTCAAAGAAATAAATTGAAACGCGTCAAAACAAGGCAACCAATGGTAATTAC
>UELU01099532.1:0-18447 GCA_900490025.1 Megastigmus dorsalis
GCTCTGGATGGACTGAGATCGAGCAGTGTTAGCTACTCGGCTTTTATAGGATGGAAGTCAAAGTTCCATTAAATTCGATTTTATACATTTTAGTTTGAATATGTTTAATTTGTCATTTTGTTTTAACTTCCTGAAAAAACACTTAAAAATAATAACTGTGAGGGAAAAATATACATGATATAAAAAATAATATTTTACATATAGTTTTTTATAACTTTTTTACCGATTACAACAATTAAATCTTCTTATATACATAATATTTGTGAGATGTGTATCTGTGTGTATATATGTATCTTTCATGTGATATGCACATCTTTTAGGTATAGCCGTTCAATTGAAAGATATGAGATACGTTATTTTGTAAATGGCTAATTAGAAGTATATATAGGCACACGGTCGCGAGCTCAGCAGACGCTATACTTGTCTGTGACGCGCGGCCGCGCGCCGTGATGTGTCAGTGTTTGTGTACATCAGTAATCAATCCAATTATATCTCATTGTTATGATTTGTTCTATGAGCTTCTATATCTATACATAAGCTTTGCTTGGGCATTTAAATTATAAATCTGTCTTAATACCTTTTATCAAAGCTGTTAAGACTTTACTTTAATATAAGTTTTTTAATAATTCTATGATACAGCAAATATTTGAATCTTTAAATTAATGTAGCAGAAATAGAACATTTTAGAATGTTCTATTTTCTTAAATCAAATAATATTTGTATTGATCATTCATTTGGAATTTTCTATTTTGTTAAAGTTAATAACAGAACCTTATAGAAAGTTCTTTAAATGATTTTATTTTACACATGAATAAATTATGAATTAGTTTTATTAAAGTTATTAATTAAAGTTAAATTTAAGTTAGAAAAGTAATGAATTGGTTTAGTAAAGAATAAAACTTTGTAGAATGTTCTTTAAATAAGTAATAGTAATTTTATTTTGTAAATGAATAAATTATGCATTAATTAGTGACGTTACAACCAGAAAAATTTTAGAGTCGGGGAATACATTTTTCTTTTAAGAGGACCGAAATCCGGGAAATTCGGTAATCATTATGCAGATCCGCATAAAATACTAGAAGTAATTAATAAAAATAATGTCAAAATTCAGATACAGAAAGCAGCAAAAATCGTGCATGCAAATCGTTTAAGAATATCGCACCTTAATTACGAAGTAATACCTAAATAGAAAAAAAGAAAAGATTCAGAAGAAGCATGATTTGTAATTAGATATTTTATTTCTGATTACAGATGATTCTAATTCTGATAGTAATTATTCTAATTTCACCATCACTTGGGCTTATCGGATATGATTGTGGGACGCGGTCGTTGAATGTAACAACGTTATCCTTGATAGAAGTAGGAGCACGCAATTATCCTCTTAGTACTCTTAATATAAATAAGAGTTATATACAATTGCTGCAGATTAATAATTTCGTTGAATCAAAAGTTATACAATGTAAACTTGAGGTTCAATGGAACGTATTATACTGGGGCTGGAATTCATATAGCTCCGCAGTAGAGTACGGATGGAACGAGTATGTATATGATATTAGTCGTAAGGCATGCGAAGATCTATATGTAACCGGTATTCTAAGATTCGGCAATACGCACGTAGTAAATGGAATAAAAGTGAATGAAAGTAAAACTTTTACTATTATATATGCGGGACACCTCGATAAAGACGGTAATTGCAAGGGTGAGAGTTACTCAGATCCGTTCGGTTCATGGGAATCAGTAGTGGTACAGGGAATCTTGAAGATCACAATTTTAGTACAAGTAGCGCGAGTTGATAATGAGAACAAAATCCATTTGCCGTCAGGCACAATATGTGCGTCTACGTGCGTAGATGTACAAGGGGGGCATACGTTCTGGAATGCTATGCCGGTAGATACTTGTGATTTTTACAAGTATAGCATTTTGTATGAGGGCCCTGCTTATAAAACGGTAGATCTAGATTATAATAGTAAGCAAACTGTATACTCGTTAACTTTGGACCATATAACTTTCGCGCTAGCAGCTAAATCCGAAGGAACATTATGTGGCTTTAAATTAGTTCAAACTGAACACCCTAAGTTAGTGATTTTCGAGACCGAAAAAAGTATGACATTCGCGCGGAGGACTAAGGTAACGTTAAACGAGCTTGATATCTTTGCATATGTAAATTCAAAATTTGTTTATGTAGAACGTTATGTGATAACGCAAATTGAAATATTGTACCGCGACACACTCAGGCAGAGATGCAGATTAGAACGCGAAACTCTTAAAAATGCCTTAGCAATAGCAACCCAAGCACCAGACCAGTTCGCCTACAATCTAATGAAAGGACCAGGATATACGGCAATCACAGCAGGAGACGTTGTGCACGGGATCAAGTTCATACCAGTTGAAGGCGAGGTAGAGCACGGTGAATCATGATACGCGGAGTTGCAAGTAACACGGAGTAATGCCGCGATGTTTTTAACACCAAAGAAGCATATATTAAAGAGCAGGTTACGAAGATATTCTGCAACTCCATATCACACTATTTTATCGAAAATGAGTGGTATAAGATAATGGCCAAACCTACGGCAGCTCGTGAACCAATGGTAGTGAAACCAATGGTGGAGACTACTTGGAATTATGTAAACCCGAGTTCATTAGCGAACAGCGGAATATACACGGAAAAAGATATCGAAGCATTGAGGGAAAGTATCATGTTTCCAGTTGATCAAGCAGCATTTTTGAATGATTTCGCAAGAGAGATGTATTGGCATCCGGTTTCAGACCATGAAGGAACAATATCAAAATTATTAAATGAAGGAACCTTGGACAAGATAGCACGATCAACATGGGACAAAATATGGGGCAAATTTCCAATATTTCGGTCGAATCTGCAATAAGTTTTCAATCGATTTAATATGCTACATTTTGTATTTACCTAGATAGAAAATACTCGTAACGTTACAATCGATTGTCGGCTGTTAGAGGAATACCTTTTCGCGGACCGAGGATGTATTCTAATGCTTTATTATCGGTACGTAGCGCGATTCCTCTACCAAAAATTAATTTGTTATAATCTCTTCAACTCGAAAACGGTTACCATAGCTTCTTTATCAATTATGACTCTTTTTAATTCAATCGTAGGAATTTTTTTTACGCATAATCTATCGGCTATTACAAGGCGTCATTGTACCTATGGGAGAGAATCGCTGACAAGCCCTAATCGGCAGTATCACAAGCCAGAACCACTTCTTCGTTCGGGTCAAAATGTGCCAAAGCTCGCGGAGAAATTAATTCATTTTTAACCCACTTAAATGCTGTATCGTAATTTTTATTCCATATAAATTCCTTAGCATTTAGTAGATCATGTAGCGCTTTTAATTTAGCTGATCTATCCTTTAAAAAACGTGCATAAAAATTAACTATACCAACGAAGGAAGCTAACTCCTTTACATTCGTTGGTTTAGGCATTTCTACCATTGTTTTGACCTTGGAAAAAGCTTTGTGCAATCCCGCCTTATCAATTACAAAACCTAAAATTTCACACGTAGATTACAGTCTTGAAATCTTGCGCAAACCTCCTCCAAGTTCTTTTTGTGTTCCATGGGTGTTTTACCCGTTACATATATTGTTAAGTCTTGAATATTATTCGAGACTTATTAATTACTCTCATATAATTTATGATTTATTTGAAAAATTAAAAAAATTTATTATTGAATTAGAAATATAAATTTTTTCCTTTTGCTTTATGGTTAAGTCTGCTTCTTGTCGTAAATCTCGTTCGGAAGGTGTAATTAATAATTTCACTTGTTCACGATAAATTAATATAAAAGTTGAATTTATTTAATATTTAATCACTTAATACAAAATAAGAATTGAAGTTTATTAAATTTAATTGTATAATTAATTAGATATAATGTATTTTATAAAATTTAAAATCTCTCGTATAATCGCGAGAATAATTATTTAATTGAGTTTCTTGTGGAGCACTATGCTTCTTATCAAGACCCCGAGTCAATGACTAACTTGGTGTCCTCCTTTAATCGTTTTTAAAGGATCAAAAGAGTGTCGACAAGTGACGTATTACTATACTTTAACAACAAGTAGCCGGTGACACTCAATTCAATGATCGAAGCAAGCTGCCAGAAATCAAGCTGCCGACATTTAACGGAACCTACTCAGAGTGGCCTGCTTACAAGGATCTCTTCACGGATATCGTACTCAATCGGCCCAAACTCAGCAACACAGCCAAGTTACACTACTTGCGCAGCTCGCTGGTTGGCTCACCACATAAATGGATACAAGGATTTACTCTATGCAACGAATCTCTCATACCGTCCTGGAACACTCTGGTGGAACGTTTTGAAAACAAGAGGTTTCTTGTAAATGATCATCTCGATCATTTAGCTGAATTGAAGGCAGCTCAGGCTGCCACATTCGCGGACTTTGAAGGATTTGTCATTGCTCGGGTCCGTGCATTCAAGTTGGCTGCAGCTCCGACTACGGGGCCTCAAAAACCATCCATTTCTCAGCAGCCAAAACCATCACGGGCACATCACGTCACTAGTCCAACTCAACCTCGGCAACAAGACTCACTTAAGGTAACTCATTCGATACGGATTTCTCAACATCCATGCACATACTGTGGTGATCCACGTTTCATCGAGGTCTGCCCCAAGTTCAAACAACTCAACGAGCAACAGCGACGGAAATTTGTAATGGAAAAGCCTCTCTGTTACAACTGTCTCGGCCTTCACTCAGCAAAAAATTTCAAATCGCAATATAAATGCAGAAGTTGCAACGGTAATCATCATACAATGATTCATTTGCCACGAACTCCTGAAGTTAATAACCCAACCAACTCAGAAACCGGATAAATTCAAAAGTAGGACAAAGTCGCAATCATCTTACATCACAGTCAAGCTCAACAAAACCGCTTAACTTCTCAACTCTCTCTACTTGCAACTGCATCGGCTTGGTATGACTCATCAGTGACATCTCATAAAGTAAGGATACTAATCGATTCAGGATCGGAAATCTCATTCATCGCCAAGGATACGGTTGAATTACTTAGACTGAAGCGTCAACACTCAACGATACCGATTCTTGGAGTTGGAGGCACGCACTCTACTCACACTCTCGGAAAAGCTCAGCTGAATCTACGCACGATCTACAAGCACCTCACCGTTCAGATCACAGCTCATATTATACGCCAAGTCTTAACGATGTTACCATAAGAAAAGTGTGAGCAGCGTGAGTGGAGACACACAGAGAATCTCAACTTGGCTGATCCGACGTTTTGGAACCCTCAATCAGTAGATATACTTATCGGAGCAGATTATTACGGCCAAATCATGAAACCCAACATCATAAGAGGGAGTGTGACTGAACCTGTTGCACAATTATTTATTTTCGGCTGGCTGCTAATCGGTCCATGCAAATCAGCTGTTCAACACCATATAGTGCATCACACTACGGCCTTACTCAACACTGAAGACTTGCAGGAACTTCTCACAAGATTTTGGGTTCAAGAAGAGCCACCTCTTGCTTCTAAAGTCAAACTCACAAACGAAGAAGCAGATTGTGAGCAACACTTTGTTGAAACTCACACTAGAGATGCTCAAGGACGATATCACGTCAGATTACCTCTCACCAGCTCAGCAGATGCAGTTGGAAATTCGCTCGGAAAAGCTCAAGCGTGCCTAGACGAATTCTCACTAAATGCAATCAAAATAGCATTTACAAGGGAAGATATTATGCATTCATGGAAGAATACTGAAAATTGGGTCATATGGTGCAGATCCCTCAATAGGAAATATCGGTTAAACCATCTTACTATCTGCCTCATCACGGAGTGTTAAGAGAAGACAGTTTAACGACCAAACTCAGAGCACTATTCAAAGGTTCAGCACTCACGACAAATGGGAACTCACTCAACGATATAATGCTTACTGGACTCAACTTCACACCTAACATTGTAGATATGCTAATCTGGATTCGAATTCAACCATTTGTATTCTCAACTGACATTACAAAAATGTATCGTCAGATCAAGATGCACCCTCAAGACTGGGATTTACAGCGCATTTTGTGGGTAGATGAGACGGGTCAACTCACTCATTTCAATTTGACGACGGTCACCTATGGAACACGAGCCGCTCCATACCTAGCAATTCGGACACTTCTTCAGCTCCTAAAGACGAAGGTGACAATTATCCACACGCAGTAGACTCACTACTCTTTGGACAGTATGTGGATGATATTTTCGGTGGAGCTGCATCAATGGAAAATCTCATCGAAAAGGCCAAGCAGTTAACCGCACTCTACACGGCGGGCGGTTTTCCATTAGCAAAATGGAATTCAAACTCAGCGAGCTTTCCTCTAGATGATTGCGCTACAAATATACTCGGGATGAAATGGCTCCCTCAGTCGGACAAGCTTACTTTCAGAATGACTTTGTCGCCCCAAAGGGAGATGGTAACAAAACGGATTATTCTTTCAGAAGTATCTCAACTGTACGATCTCATTTGAATAATCTCACCGGTCATTATCACATCAAAAATCCTCCTGCAAGAACTGTGGCTTCACAAACTCTCTTGGGACGATTCACTGCCAGACTCAATTGTGAAGAAATGGCTGCACATCCTAGAAGATCTCTCAAACCTGAATGCAATCGCCATACCAAGGTGGTTAGGAATTCAGGAAAACTCAGTTGTGGAACTTCATGGCTTCTCGGATGCTTCACAACAAGCAATGGCCGCAGTTCTTTACATTACAACTACCACACCCTCATCTCACTCAACTTCTTCGTTTCTCATCTCCAAAACAAAAGTGGCACCACTCAAGCGACTGTCAATCCCACGACTGGAACTAGGAGCAGCAGTGATACTCACCAAGTTTGCAAAGCACATATTAGACAACTCACGCTTGCCAATTTCACAAGTTCATATGTGGACAGATGCAAAGATAGCACTTACATGGATACGCTCACACCCCTCGAAATGGAAGGACTTTGTTGGAAATAGGGTTGCATTAATTCAAGAACTCATTCCAGCAGCGCAATGGAGACATGTGCCTGGAGCAGAAAATCCAGCGGACTGAGCCTCAAGAGGCTTACTCACAGCACAACTCAGAGAGCACCATTTATGGTGGCACGGACCAAACTGGCTCTACAAGGATGACTCAGCGTGGCCATCTCAAGCACGTCTATGCAAGAGAACAACCTTCCAGAAATGCAGGCTAAGGTCACATTCACAGCAGCCAAATGAAACTCAAGCTCCGTATAGAGTATCATTGAGCATTACTCGTCATTCACTCAACTCATAAGAATCACTGGATGGATAATGCTTACATGTGAACTCACTACTGATCTACTCAGCAAGGCAAAACTCTTCTGGGTTAAGAGATTTCAGCAAGTTCATTTCCACTCAGAACTTACTATGCTAATGAACTCGCAAGTCCCAAGAAAACACGTTTTTAACAGAATGACTGCTTACATTGACTCATCAGGAATTATTAGAGTAGGAGTTCGGCTTTTAAAAACTCAACTTACTCATCACTCAAAACACCCAGCAATTTTACCACGGAACAGTCAACTCACATCACTGATCATTTGGAATTCTCACCTCTACTCCGACTGCGGAACAAACTTCATTGGAGCAGATAAGGAATTGAAGATACTCTTCAAACAAAATCAACGGAGAAACTCCATTCTGTACAACTCACTAACTAATGAGGGAACCAAATGGATATTCAACCCACCTGCTGCACCTCACACGGTAGGCAAGTGGGAAGCCGTCGTGAAATCAGTTAAATTTCACCTGCGACGGATGATTGGGGACACTCTACTCACCTTTAAAGCTTCAACCACCTTACTCACTCATATCGAAGCGTTACTCAATTTAAGGCCACTAGAACCACTCAGTGAAGACCCAGAAGACGTTAATGCACTCACACCCGGTCACTTCCTCGTCGGCAAGGCAATGAACTCAGTGCCTGAGCCCAGTCTACTCAATCTAAATGCATCCAGACTGTCTAAATGGCAACTCACACAACGGATTACTCAGTAGCTGCACCGGGTTCAATCCATTTCAAAATGGCATCACCCTTCTCATGAGATAAAAGTGGGTTCTATGGTACTACTCACTGATGAACGCTCACCACCTAGCAAATGGCCAGTCGCTAGAGTTACTTAACTTCATGCTGGAACCGACAATCTCACCAGAGTTGTTACTCTCAAGACGGCAACGACTCAGCTTACTCGCCCAATCGCAAGACTCGCCATATTACCAGTGCCAATCGGAAATTAAATCAACCTAGAGGTTGATTGGTGAGCGGAATATTTGAGAATGCAATAAATTGAATTCCCGCGCGTACTGTCTGAGCAGTGAGACTCACTGCGCCGCCACTGCGTGGCAGCACCTCTTGGAGCCTAGGCAGAGCAGCCGAAACACTGCGCTGACTAGCCGAGTATGCACGTCATGTTTCGCTCTCTCTCGTGTTCTCATATGTAAATGTGTGAGGCGTGAATGTGAATCAAGTAGTGTCAAGTTCAAGGCGAACAAGACGGATGTAGAGCGAGGACGCTTCGCACTCACTCTCTCTGGGAACAGCTTTCCTCGAGGCTAATTCGACCACGACGACGTCTAAATTTTCTGTCGGATCAACTCTAGGATAACATCACTTGCTCAACAACACCTGACTACTCAGTGGAACGGCTCACTGGAGTCTCGCAACACCTCTGCACTTTCAAGGATTAATACAATATCTTTGAGTATCAGGTAACTACACTCAAATTAGTGAGATTAAGTTCCCACGTGTCTCACTCTTAGCTGCATAACAGGTCAGCAAGCAGCAGCAAGTACGAAATCAGTAATATCTCGTGCTCTTGCTTCGAACCGTGTAGAACTTCTCACTAATCTTAGGAGACACCATCACTATTGTCGCTAAACTTGAAGGGATAACCAGGTGAGTTATCTCTATTGAGAGAGTGTTGTGTGACTGACTTAACCTAGAAATTTTAAACTACACAATTGTGAATTACCTAAGATCTGTAAGATATTTAACTTTGTAACAGTGTAATAATAAGCCATCTTGTAAAATATAATCATAAGTAATTTAAATGAAGTGTTCCTTTTAATACAAGTTAAACTAAAATTATCAATAGTGTTTTAGTGTACATTTTTTCATCACCCACAGCATGTCCCTCAAATAATTATTGTATTCTCACACACCAGAAGATTTAAAATTTTTTGCTGTATGGCTTGTTGATTTTTTTATTTGATTTTCTTCAATAAGTTGTACTTTTTTATTTTGAATTTTTTTTCGAAAAGCGCTCGTTCAAATATTTTCGGAATAGGTTTAAATAATGCAGAATTAGTAGTAGAATCAGAAAAAAAGAAATCTGGAGGGGGGTATTCCGTCAGTATTACAGCCCCCCTCTGGCACACCGTGAGTAGTGTTTTGAATTTTAACTACCTGTGTTCTTTCTGGTAAATAACTTTTCAGTAAGTCATACGCATTATCTCTTATGCTATAGCTGTATAGTTAATCCAGCAATATTTCATGATCTACTGTATCAAAAGCCTTGGCTAAATCTAGGAAAGTAGTTTGTTGTATATTATATTAGTTAAGAATCTTAAAGCTTCTTTAGTACCCTTGTCTTTTGAAAGCCCAAATTGTTGAGGGTTGATTATTTTACATTCCGATATAAAATTATATAACCTATTGTATATTATTTTTTCAAAAATTTTTCAAGATTTGATATTAGAGATATAGATCTGTAATTTGAAACCTCAAACTTATCATTTGCTTTTTATATTGATATAAGCTCAGCTTTCTTTAAGGCGTCAGGCCATATTTATTTTTCGATACATAGATTGAAAATACTAGACAAAGTATCGGTTATACTTTTATACAATGTTTTCAGTACTTTAGTACTTATATTGTCTACTCCTCTTGATCAATCCTTCATATCATTTATGATTTTCTTAATTACATTCAGATTGGTAGCTTTAGGAAAATAGTTTTGTTGTTCATAGGAGGTAGATTAATTTTCTTGTTATTGTTCTTAATATTGCTTTTGCTCAGTTTTACACCTATTTTACTTAAATATTTATTCATATAGCTAGCCATGTCCTGTGTTTCATGTATTTTTTTGCCATTTTTGTCTTTTATAAATTCAATTTTTGTATTTGGGTAATTTTCTTATCTAGTTTTTGATTTATATGGTTCCATAGATATTTAGTGTTTTGTTTACATGCTTCAAATTTTTCTTTGTCATGTTTAAATTTGGCATCTTTCATTACTTTATTCAGAATTTTTTGATGTGTTTTGTTTACATGCTTCAAATTTTTCTTTGTCATGTTTAAATTTGGTATCTTTCATTACTTTATTCAGAATTTTTTGATATATTTTAACATATTTTTTTATATTTTCATTGCTTGGATTTCTTTTCCATAACTTATGTAGTATTTCTTTGGTTTTGCACGAATTAACTATTCCTTGGGTTATCCAAATTTTTCTACGTTTCTTTTTTGATGTTTGATTATATTTTGTACTATTTGTTATAGCCAAGTTAGTACATATTTGAATTTCGTTAATAATTGAATCAATTGCTATGTTTGGATCTCTCTCATTCTTAAATATGTTCCAGTTTTTAATGCTTGCTATTTCTTTAAGATGTTTGTGATTTATTTTATTTTGTCTCTCCCTATTAAAAAGCTCCGGTTTAAAGTTATCTACACTAATAATAAGTAAGTGGATAATGATATGTAAAAGTTTGATTTAATTAAAAGGATTTTATATTATAGTAGTCAGTTTTGATAAAAAAATCATCTATACAAATTCCTTTTGAATTATTTTCTGATGGTCTTGTTATATCAATAAAGTATGGTTTATATCCTTTTGTTTGAAAGTTACTTACAAATTCTAAATTGATAATATCTTGTCCAATTACATCTATATTGAAGTCACCTACTACACAGTGATTATTAACATTTTTTTTAGTTTTGAGAAAAGCTTCTAGACTCATTATGAATAAAGTAACAGGTAAGTCATGTGATCTGTATATTTGTGGGATCTCGCTCCTTCCAGCGTTTCACAGTACCTCGTGCAGTACCCGCTACGCGGCCGGACTACACCGCAGGTCTCTCACAATCGCTAAGAAATCGGCTCGGTTAGTACATAAGACCGAATAGCAGCTTCTCCCACAAGGAAAGTACCTCAGGTGTCCCTTTGCCCCGATTTCATTAATCCTGAGATATGTTATAGTACATCAAAAAATAAAAGACACGTATTTTTTTTTATCGGCGGATATGCACTCTAAGGGGGTGAAAACAACCCCCGAAAGTCACCCTCAAATTCACATTTTCTTCAATATCTTCAGTTTTCTTCAGTTTTCTTCAGTTTTCTTCAACATTTTTCAATAAAACAAATTGGAAAAGAATTGTCACAAGAAACGCAACAAAAGTATATCGGCTTCGATAGTATGGTTTGCAACCCTTACATTTAATAGGGGAAAAACTACATTTTCCGAGCATTTTTTTCGTTTAGAATTTTACATAACTGTTACAAAAATATAAAGAAATGTCTTTTTAATACACAATGACAAAAGAAAGTTGACGTGTTTCGGTGTTTCCGCATAATCTTTTATTATGGGGGTGAACTACCCCTAAATCGTACTATACAGCAACACAGACAAATAATCGTTCTCTAAAAGTGAATATTAGCCGATAAAAGAATACGTTGTAAATTGTTGAAATTACGGAAAATTCTTCCGGAACGGAACTCCGGAAGGAAGTAACGGAATCTCCGTCATTTTGACCCACACGATTCCCGATGACGCGATACTAGATTTAATAAAGAAAATAGACAAATCGAATCGGTGAGAATTTATTAATTTGTGGGCGCCAGACAATGATGTCACTCGCTGGATTCGATGGTGTCGCTATCTCTCCTTCTTGGCTGCTCGGATGAGACCCTCTCCAGAGGGGATTCCGTCGAGGAAAGCGCCTCGGAGAGGCGCTCCCGGCGTCGATTCTCCTGAAAATTCGCGAAAGACTCTACGTGCACTTCGCACGGTGCAACTATTCGGTGCAAACAAACACAGGAAAATAGGGAAAACACATAAATTACTCAAGAACACGGCAAGTCAAATGAAATACACGAAAATTTATTTAAATGATCGTATTTCAAGATTTGTTCACGAAATGGATTGAGGTGAAGCTGGTGCGGACAGCGGACGGGAAGGCGGTAGCGAGAACGCTAGAAGAGCTTATTCTCTTCATATGGGAAGCGCCAGACGCTCGCATCTCGCTCTTTCTCGCTCTCTCGCACAAAGTTCAATATATTTCCGACCCTAAATCTCAGAAGCCCGCTTGGCACTTCCCACTCGTAAATGCTACTTCTGCCTAAGACCACTATGATTGCCTATTGCTCGTCTTTCCCCCGATCCATTACAACTCCCGAATCTCCCTGGCCAACATGGCCGCCGCCGTTCGCTCGACAAAATTCTCGCGCGCCACGACTATGCCTGCCACTGCTCCCGATTACTCAACGCCTCACGGCAAATTACTCAATAAACTACTCGCGACACACGTCATTAATTACTCGGCGCACTCTTCCGACGCACTCACGACCAAACCCAGCGAACACCTCGCATCATACCTCGTGGCATCAATCGAGTACTATTAGCCGGCAGGCTCGGTCCATTTACGCGGGTGTTCTTCGCTCGTCCTTCCTTCCTTCTAATACTAGCTTCTCTTCGTCCCCTCGCTTTCCCTCACTACAAGCTCGCCCACGGCGCAACTCCTCACAATCATTCCTTCGCAAAATCTCACACGTGGTAATGTCGGAAAGATGGCTGGGTAAAGGCTTCGGGCAAGATACGCGTCGTGCTGGTAGAACGGCCGGGCAACGAGTGACGCTTTCTTCTCCAATTCCGACTCCTGTTGTCATCTCTGTTGCTCACATGTCGTCCTTATCTTCTGTCTCGTTCTACTGCGATTGTTGCGTCGATTCCTTTACGCTTCTTGGCGTTGCTTTGTATTGATTCGTTGATTGATTTCTTGATGGTCCTGTCGCTGTCATCACTCCCAATCAGTTAAACCTAATATATTCGGGTCGGCGCTAATTAATGGCCGACCTGAGTTCCGTCGCTAACGCTAGCAGCCTCATCTGGTGCGCACAATTCCAAATGCACAATTACTGTGCTCGAAATACGCGAATATACTATCCCAGACTATTTACGGAAAGTGCCTAGACATCTAACACTAGGGGATTTCGCGCGCACGGGTTTGGCGCACAGCGCCGTCATTTACTAGTCAACTACCGTCACGCGCCGTATTTGGCGAATGTTCCGTACGCGCATGTCTTCTCGCGCCTATCTCTCTCTCTTTACTACTCGTTCGCTATCTCCCTCACTCTCGTGTACCGCGCGACCACTTCACCGCGTCTCGTGGCTGGGCGCTCTCGTCGCCGATTGCACCCTGGCGAGTAAGTGTATTGGTGCGCTCCCCTATGCTTTCACATAGCATAGGGGTCGTGTAGGAGCAATAGTGTCGGCTGCTAGGCGCGGTCCAGCTGTCGCTTCTTCGTTCCTTCCTCGTCGTCGTCCTCGTGAATCGTCCTTGTCGTCGCTGCACCTCGTCGTCGTCGTGGAGATCCATGGCCGGGCAATCGTGTCTCGTGCCGTGCGTGTGCCACCTGGTGGCATCATCGTCGTCGGCGCTTCGTTGGTGGTGCGTGCAGGCCGGCCCAGTGCCTGCCTGCTCGGTCGCTATCGCCTCCTCGTTTTTCTCGTGTTGTGCATTGGTCCAGGCATTCTCCTCAAACAGACGCGAATCCCACCGCGTTAATTAATTATTGTAAATTTAACCCCTCGTGACAGTGGTGATGAGCATCGTCGTCGCGGCTCTTTGCCCTAGCAGTGTTTCCTAATCTACAACGGTGCCGGAGAAAAAGGACGGAGGCTCGTGTTTTATTTGTTTTAAATATTTATTTAATAATTTACAGTGGTTTCTTATGAGGCCAGAATTAGCCTCACAACGTATGTCCTATTTTTGAATGCTCTATAACATCACAATTTTATCAAAATTGGAGGTTCATTCTCTGTATTATTTGTCTGTATTGCTTTATAGTACGATTTAGGGGTAGTTCATTTCCATAATAAAATATTATGCGGAAATACCGAAACACGTCAACTTTCTTTTGTCATTGTGTATTAAAAAAACATTTCTTTATATTTTTGTAACAGTTCTGTAAAATTCTAGATGAAAAAAATACTCGGAAAATGTAGTTTTTCCCCTATTAAATTTAAGGGTTGCAAACCATACTATCGAAGCCGATATACTTTTGTTGCATTTCTTGTGACAATTCTTTTCCAATTTGTTTTATTGAAAAATGTTGAAGAAAACTGAAGATATTGAAGAAAATGTGAATTTGAGGGTGACTTTCGGGGGTGGTTTTCACCCCCTTAGAGTGCATATCCACGGATAAAAAAAATACGTGTCTTTTATTTTTTGCTGTACTATAACATATCTTAGTATTATTGACATCGGAGGGGGACACCTCGGGTACTTTCCTTGTCAGTATCCCCGGCGTCGAAGGCAGGGATTGTAGATCCTTACTGACGATCCAAGTCTACAATCCTGAGACGAAACGCGCCTTTCATTTTCCAATCTCCTTGTAGCCGAAATATACATATTGACGAGATTTCAAAATATTTGTTATCATCCATTTTTAATTTAGTATTGATAATACTTAGCCTATTATGCATCACAATGTTAGTAGTATTATATTTTCTTGTATGTAGACAACTACTCTATCCGATTTGTTAAGGTGAATATCATTGTAATACATTTTATAGTTTTTTCGATATAGTATCCGTAAAGTTGCACTTTACGGACTGTTTTCCAGCCGTAAAGTGCTACTTTATGGACACGTGTATGTAAAGTTAAAAAATCTTCAAAACAGTCCGTTAAGTCGAGCTTTACGGATACTATATCGATAAATATTGTTTGCACCTCGGCTGTAAAACTTTTCGGCCTTGCGTGTACAGTAGCGATCCTCGGACGCTACTTTCCACGCGCGGCCGTAAAGTTCTTCTTTACGGTCTAGGTACAAAAAGCACTATTTTAAATTGAAACATTTATAATATTCTAAATTCCAAAACTCAGAGCATATTATCATCAAAGGTTTAACCTCCAAATTCTCAGCAAATAATTGCATTTACATATAAGAGTAAATTCTTCTCCTCAAAACAGCAATTGTTAAGACTTTCAAGGTCTTCACAAACACGTTCTTTGCTTAAAATTTGGATATCATTTAAAATATTCATTACAATTTTATACTTTTATTTGATGATTCGCTATCCAGTCTTCCTCTTGTGGAACTTATAGTTGCTGTCCCACTGTCCAGTCTTCCTTTTGGTGACATCGCAAAAGATTCAATGCTGCCTCCGTAAGCCGCCATTATCGGCAAGAGAAGATGCAAGCCACCTATAGAGGATTAAAACTTCTCTTTCGCGCTCTATTTCTCGATCAAAATATCTTGAGCACTTTTTGGAAAATATCTATTTCTAAGTAAAAAATGCTCAGCTTTCGATCTAAATAGTCAAAAAAAAATATTAAAACTATACTTTTTGAGATATAAGATGTTTCTTAATTTTTGAAGGTGAAAATGAAAAATTTTGAAAAAACTTACTAGACCATCAGAAAGCTGAGGAAAAAATACGTCAAAAACGTTGTTATTCAAGAAATTTTTAAGATACATTTTAGTACAAATAGTACGAGTTAAATATAGCCGGATTTGGCGCTCGCGCGCCGCGCTGGCGCAGTTGACTTGAAACGGCTCATATGTGGTTTAGTTTCTAGTCCAGAATTTTTTCTGCTTCCTTGGTACTTTCAAAATTCATGCAACTTATTGTAATAGTATCTTTTTTCCCTCTGATGATCTTTCTTTTTTGAGTTCTTGTGTCTTTAATTAATTGTTTTATTACATTTTCTGTCATGTTAGATTTAACACTTTCCTATTTGTTATATATTTTCTTCTCTTTTTTTTGTTAAAATCACTTTTGTGGTACACACCGTCACACAAAATGCACACCACTACACTATTTTTCTTAGTTTTGTGACACTTTAGATAAATATCTGGCGGAATTACCTCGGGAGGTAACCCGATATCCTCTGCTATCTTGATTAATCTGTCCAACTCTTTCTTTATGAATGGTTTTAATGCATGCGCAACATTTCTACATGATAACGCTATCTAACCAGTGTTTTATTTTAATTGTATTTTAGAGCAGCTTTTGTTATACAACTCTGGCGTATCGTTGAAAAGAGTTGGATATTTTTCTGAAAAACTTTTCTAAATTTTCAAAATTTATTTTATTTAATTCTACTTTACTAGATTCATTACTATTAAAATCAGGCAATTTCACAGACCATAATCCGAAAGCTTTTAGCCATTCGCGACTGAGTAAACTTGGCCCTGAACCGGATATTACAAAACAACCCAAGGTTCTAGTTTGGTCTCCAAGTTATATAATACTACACAATACAATATTTTTTTAAGTTATTAGTTGAAAATATGTTTTTTGGATTTTAAGATTCTCTAATTTGTTTTTAAAGATTTTTTCAGAAAGAATTGTGGCAAAAGTGCCCGAATCGATTTCAAATTTAATTCGTATACCATTTAATAATACGGTCATATACATCGGTTCGGCGTCCTCGGCATTATTATTAACATAATTATCATTTAAAATACATTCATCTATTACAAAGTTAATCATTTGCATGCTTTTACTTGGATAATACACGACATTTTAGTATCTCTCGTACTTACCGCGACGATACCCGCACAGGCTCTCACTCACACACCCACACAAGCAGAACCAGAGAAATAATATGGGCAAAAATAAATTTAATTAAATTTTAAAAAGTAACGCAAACATTTAAAATAATTAATATAAACTCAAAAACAAAAAAAATATACATGTTGTCGAAAATAAACATTTTACAAGTAATACAAGGAAAATTTAAAGGAAAACTTTTTTTTGAGGAAATAAATGAACATTTGAAGAAAAAGAAAAGCTATATGCAAAAAGTTTTGAAAAACAAATTATATTTAGTCAAACTGTGGAGGTAATAATAGATAAAAGGAAAATAGAAAAGCTATAAAACAAAATGTATAAAAAGTACTTACTCGAGAGCACTCCAAAAGAGGAATACGAGGCAGTTCAGCCATGGAGGGACGGCCATCGGCCCCAACAAGATATACAAAACTGTAGAGAAAAAGATGTACGAGAATAATTAGCAGAAGACCGGCACGAACAAGCGTAAATAGAACTGGACAACACGAGAGCGTAGATTAAAGAAAGCAGAAAAATCTGATAGTGCAGAAAAGCTGCATGATACCTAGCAAACGTAAACAGCCCTAGGAAACATAGAATCGTTTCCGAATATTTTTCGAGTCGGCAGCTTAAACAAACTCAGCACATCAAATTACAAGCGTCTTTTTTCCCAAAAAGGCAGGAAAAAAATCAATCATATGATAGTACAAAAATGCAGTTTCAAATTATGTACAAAATAGCCGCGTGTGCTCTTTCTCGCACTCACGGCGATCATAGCCGCGCGCGCTCTCTCTCGCACTCGCAACTTAACCACAACTTAGAATTACAAAACGATTACGTCAAAATTTAATACTTACATAATGCAAGTACTGTCAATTATTGAAGAGGCAATAAATAAAAATTTTTAAGTACCTCGCCCTTCTTTAAATTCATCTAATTTTTGCAAAATAAAAAATCTCCCAAAATACTTTTAACCACTATAGTATCTTTTCTAGTTAATCAATAAAGATAGGGAAGTATACATAATTTTCTCCAACAACATAGTGAAACCTTTCGGAGAAATACTAAGTCGGAAAGAATGACGAGAAAAATAAATATACAATAAGAAAGCAAGCAGGACAATCCATCAAACACAGAACTTTATTATTATTAATTTGTATTTATTATTCGTTAATTAAAACCAAATAAAAATTATCAAACCTTAATTTAATTAAATTAACCTTTTATTAAAAATAAAAAAAAATTATAAATTAAAAATAGATAATTAAGGGGAAGCAGTAGCGTCCCCCCTCCTCAGGCTGTTCGATCTATTTCTATGTTCCAGTTAATTTAAAAAATGATAAATCACATAAGCCCCATCTGGCACAAAATGATTAATAGCAACGAGTACTACGCCGGCCAAGTCCCGATATTACGCAAAATTATAAATATTAAAAGTTATAAACACATATAGATATAATCGTAATTTTGAGGTTAGCTGTTAATGCGAAAACGCGTCTTACTGGTTCCAATTAATAGGAAAAACGACAAATCAGATCGACTTCTGCAAGCACAGGATGATTCATTGTTTCGAGCACTACGCCGCTCAAGTCTAAATATTAATTTTCGTTGTAAAT
>UELU01099535.1:0-15514 GCA_900490025.1 Megastigmus dorsalis
GAGTTGTCTTTTGGGAAAATTGACATCAAATTCGTGACCAGCGACCTCAAAAACCCTCAGTAGAGTATTCTCAGTGTATATAAACTGTTTTAAGATAGTAAAACCTGGTTTTAATGTCATTTTAATCAAATTTAAAGCAAATTTTGACTTTTCGCAGTTTTCAGCCTTTTCACCGCCGTATGTTGGTTGGAATTTCATTAAAAAAAAAATTTGAAAAATGGTTTTCGATGTATTTTTTTCCGTGGAACTCGATTCTGAGGTCAAAAACATTAAATTTTTCTTTATTTTTTTTAATCTAAGAAAAACCATGAAAAAATCGAAAAAAATGAGGTTTTTCATGGAAAACCCCCAAATATGTAGCTGGACCCTATTTTTCATTGCAAATTCGGATTCAGCGTCGAAAAATACACAAGCAATCATAGGCCTGGTTAACTGCACAGACTTTTTTATTTTTTTTGTGGGCCTGTGTAATAATTCAACACTGCAAATATTCATCTACCGCCATCCGTTATCTTTCATCTCAATTGGCGATATCAACAAAATGTCAAAATAACACCTCGTATAGTCCGTATTCTCCGTAACCTTAAAAACACTTTTTTCCGGGATCATCAGAGACCGGAGTAAAGTTGCCGCACTCAGCTCGCCGCTCGGTAACGTGACGACGATGAATAATAAATATTTCTAATATTTATTACGAAAGGATAAAATTATTATCGCTAACCAAAAACGACTATTTCGATTTATTTTTATTCCGTCTACAAGAATAAGGAAGAAATATTCGCTGAAAAAAATTTTCTTGGAAAATAATTTTTTTTCTTTTCAACCAAAAATTTTACATTAATTCTGGCTATACCATTGAATTTGGCTTACAATATAACGTCGAATAAGGCTTGCTGCACTTTTGTTTTTCTATCCAGTTCCGAATAAACTGAGTCCAAAAGTGCGTGCCTGCTGTGTCACTGTATATCGTTTTCGGTAGCCCAAAGTCTCATCTTTCATATGCCGCGGTCGGCAAAAATTTGTCTAGAAGTTAATTTGATAAAAATATAGCTTATTTTTCGAAAAAAGTGCATAATTTTTTTTAAATACATGATGTTTGCAGTCCGAAACAGTTTGACCTGATAATGGCAAAACTAATACAATGTGGCATAAATGTGTATTCTTTAGAATATCATTGGAATTTTCAATCTCATTCAATAGAAGCCGAGATATTGTACTTCAAATGTTGGAAATTGTACTAAACTCAGTAATTTATTATTATCCGCACTTATTTTGTTATAAAGGCTGTGTTTTAAGCTTTAATTTCATTTTTCAGTCAACTATGCACAATGTTTTAAAGCAGAGATTTCTATGTTTGAACATTCGATAATCTTAAGTTATGAATCTATAAATTCTTATATCGGAGCAATCTATGAAAATCTCAAAACATGCGGTTTTTTCTTCAAACTGCGACATCTCGTCTTGAAAATCTCATAGGACCAACTAAAATAGTACATTTCGATACAGGTACTCGCTTCGCTCGGGCGACAAACCACACCCGTGCCAGTATCACCCGCTTCACTCACATGTATCGAACATTATTTTTTTTATCGGCGTGAGCGAAACTCGTTGAAATTAGTTCTTTTACCACTGGGTGTATTCTCGACGAGTGTGAAGTTTCACACTCGTCGAGAATACACAATCACACGAGTCGTGAAGAGATGGGAGGTCTCGCGCTCTCTCCAGTTTTTGCGTGCGCGAAGTAAACCGATCTGCACATGCGCGTTTCTCGAGCACGCTACTTATGAAGTGCGTGCGCGAAGTAGAATGATCTGCGCATGCGCATACTTCGCACACGCTTGTCCAGAGTGCTCGAAACATGAACTTCGCACACGCAGAACAAGCATGAGAAGGCGAGTTTCGTGCACGCCGATAAAAAAACTAAATTATAGATTAAGAGATAAGATTTATAGTGTCATTAGTCAGATTATGGAAAAATATTTACCAAATCGTATATTGTACATGTAATCGTATACTATTTCCAACACTTAATGTGCAATATCTTGGCTTGTAATGAATAGAATTGAAAAACTCCAACGAGACTTTAAAGGGTTGATATTCATCGCACGTTCTATCAGTATTGCAATCATCGAGCAACGCCATTTCGGACTTAAAATATTCAGTTTTAAAAAAAATTACGAACTTCTTTCGAAAAATAAGCTATAACGATTTCATATCAACTTCTAGACAAATTTTGACGACGGCGATTGAAAGGTAAGACTTTGATCTATCGGAAATGCTATATTAAAAATTTATTGAAACAATACGCTAGCAGTTCGGCTCTCATTCGAGGAAAGTGTGCACTTATTTGCTTTTTACACACTTATCACTTTCCTGCAATTAGAACCGAAAGTACTCACAACTCGTTTCAAAAAATATTATGAGCAACACGTGCGAAAAGGTGAAATCATCTGCTTGTCGCACTTGTTGCACAATGTACTATTCTCCAGGACATTTTCATCAAAAGATCAGCGTCAAAAAATGAAATGATAAATGGTCATTTAGGACCAAACGTGTTCATGATTTAATTTTGTAAACAATTGCAAAATTTGTGAAAAATTTCTAAAGTAAATAGATGAAATAGCTCGCTATGCTGTCAATTTCTTCCTCACAGAGAAAACTTTATATCGGTAACAAAATTTTTTTTACCAAAAATGCTTAACAACATTTTTTAAGACTTGTGGAACAGAAATTGAGTAGAGATTATTTTTTCGTGTCTGTGTGTGTGTGTGTGTGTGTGTGTGTGTGTGTGTGTATTTATAACTCTCTATCTTGAGTACGCATATACCGATTTCAATGTATGCGTCTCGCAATAATTACGCTTCACAATTGATTAAATAGATTTATTTTCAAAAGTTTATAAATAAAAAATATATTTCAGGCTATAAATTTTATTATTAGATTTGTATTAATTAGTTGTATTTTTTTGTTTCGTGTATTGTTATGTGTTGCTACATCGGAATAATATGATGTAAGCTTGCAGAGCTTAATCAAAGGTAGGCGATGGCGGAGGGTTATTATAAATAAATGACACTGTGGGTTATGTGTTAAATCGGAGAGCACTTTCTAAAATAAATAGGTTAAGAAAAGAAAGGAGCGAAAGCGTGTAGCGCGGTGGTTAATCGACGTTAGCTCTTGCGAGCCAACCTCTATCTCAGGCGTCCTCAAGTGGCTCCGCGCAACGCTGACGACGACGGGCAAGCTAACGTCGTCGCCCCCTTTTGCACTGAGCGAGGTGATTCGCTCTGTACGGAGATAAGCGTGCACCTTTTGCCCGAGCGAGCGTGAAGGTCGCCAACGGCGAGGGCAGAGAGCTACCTGGTGAGAGTTGAGGAGGTAGCAGTGAGCTCGCCTTGAGAGCGGCTGGTTAGCGATTTCGCGAAGGGCGCGAGTGCAGTTTTATCACTGGCGGTTGTCTAACGGCCCGACGATCCGATGGTGTGTCTATCGCTCTCGCAGCGCGAGCTAGTAGCTTCTTTTATAACATCGATCGGACAGAGCATGGTGCATACTGGTTGAACGATCGTCAACTTCGCGCGGAGGAGAAAAATCTTGCACTTGATTTTTAAGTGAGTGCAAGCGTACGTCAAACAATAATTTAATGATTTAATTTTAAAATATTGTTATATATTCACAACTGTATTCAAATAAAAATGTTTTTATATATAATTTTTATCATCCTATATTTTATTCTTTCTAGAAAATTAAATACCATTTTTTATTGTTTCATAAAATCCTTTTTATATTAAATCTTACTATTTCTTAAATATTCTTAATCATAATATTATTTTTTATTCTATTATAATAAATTTTTATTATAACAAAAAATTATAGCAAATCTCACTAAAATTTAAAAGAAAGCTCATCGATATTTTTGTATATAATTGAAAAAAATATATATAGATTCAATACATTTATTTTAAAAAAATTGCCAATAAAAAATGTATTTTTAGTTGTATACTTTGTAACAGCGTCGGTTACAAAACGCGTTCAAATTCTGCGCGCAAGTGAAAGTAAGCGCACGCGCAACTCCGGCGGAATAAAGAAGAACTCTCCTGCGTGTGCGCAGGTTTATTAATCCCGAGTGACGGGGCAGAAGTGCAGTGGTGAAAGCACGAAGCCCCCCCACCTTCCAACGCGAGCCTCCGCGGTGCCCCGGGGAAGAAAGTAGACAGCCTCCACGCCTACGCGCCATCGACGAACGGGGGAAATAGAGAGAGAGATATGTAGATATTTGTTTATTTGTATATAAATACAGCATTAATTAATAATAATATACATATGGTTTTACAGTATATAAAAAACACTTTTCATTTTTCACTAATCTATACAGGCTGTTAATAAACAGAATATCACACTCTACGGAATCGGATAGAGCGCAAAATTCTAAGCAAAAAATGACTAATAAATTTTTCGATGCGACCAATAATTACTGAGTAATCGTCGATTGAAAATCAGTCAAGCGGGCCAATCAGCGTAGAGTTATAGCGGCAAGGCGGACGGAGTGGGGAGGCCCGCCTAGCACTTCCCCGCCGGCGGCGGCCGCTCTCGCCCTCTCTCTTCACACCGTCATCCATCAATCGTAGATTCGGCGAAAAACAAAAGGCGCGGCAGGCTGATTTGAGCATAAGATTGTTGAAGGCTGAAAATAATTTTTTATTTTGAATTGGCTCCCAGCGCTTCTCGCTGCGTTTAGTAGAATTAAACATTGGTGTACCGATACTTGCATGGATATTAAGTGTGTCGATCTTATTACAAATCCAAATGTATTTAAAAATACACGCTTGTCTAGAACCTCGTTATTATGGACTTAATGTACTGTTTTACGTATTGATTGTGGTCATTTATTCTAACACGCACCACTACGGTCAATAACGATACAGAAAATGAATGATACATGTGTATTGAATAAATTATTTACTTTAAAATAATAAATTTATTTACAATTAATTTTGAATTTTTTTTGAAAATTTAAGCAGGGCTGTCTGAGCAGTATGATGTTGTCTAAACCCTTCCTGAAAAGGATTGAGAATGCCGGCACAGGAGACATAGTTGGTAATTTTAGAATGTACAATCTTCTCGAGCACCTTAGAAAGAAAACACAGAAGGTTGATTGGACAAAAGTCCAAAAGTGAGGAAGGAGCAGAAATCTTTTTTAAAGCCAATAAGTGTGCCTTCCTCCAGGTGCCCGGAAAGTCCCCACGAGCAAAGGAAGAGTTGAATAAACGAACTATATAATTCCCCAACACTGGCAAAGACTACAACACTCTGCGGTATGTCATCCGCACCCCTTGCATGTGATGAAAAATGAGATATGCTGAGAACTACATCTGGGAGCGAAACTGGTCGAAAAGAAAAACCATTATCAGATGCGGACTGTATAATATCCATTACGTTATCCAAATTCTCGTTGGGTGCGACTGGCACACCAGCAAAGTGAGAGTTGAGCTCCTCCGGGGTGAAACCATGCAACGCCTCCTTGCTTTTAGGCAAGAGGCCGAGATTAAGCATTTCCCTCCAAATATCTTTCTTATGATCAAGAGCATCAGAAAGCTGATTATTAAGATAGGAAGTACGCTCCTGATCCATACGCATCTCGACCTCGTTACGTAAACGAAGAAATTCATCCAGGAGCACGGCACTCCCGGTCCTTTTGTACCGTCCATGCATAGCGTCACGTTTGTTGTTGAGTAGCTGAAGCTCCGCGCCAATCCATGGACCTTTCCCTCTACATGGAGTCACAGTTTTCAATAGAGCAAATTTATTAGATTGGCGCTCAGACATTTAAACACCTCATTTATGTCGAGTCAGATTCTAAGGTATTTGTGAAAAAAGTCGAACAATCGCAGCGAAAGAAAAAGTCATTGAGCTCAGTCGAGTTTATCTTACTGTAGCTGCAAAAGCTGAAAGTCTCTTTAGGAGAAAACACAACGTGAATATCAATTTTAGCGTCAATGATATTGTGCCTGCTACTGGATAATCTTAACTGAGAGTTCATCAGCTAATCGCTGAACGTACTCTGAATCTCTAGTAGTTGATAACAGATCTGCATTCAGATCTCCCATAATCATCTTGTGGCTGTAGTTACCATACAGGTATCTCAGAGAACTGAGGAAATTAGGATCACTATTAAAAGCTATTTTAGGTGGACAATAAATAACGCCCACAAGGATTGGTGGCGTGTTGCCCTTTCGAGCTTTACAAAAAATAAATTCAGAAATTCCTGGTTTACTAGTTCCTGTACTGCTGGATTTTCCAAGAACTTTAACCTTGTAATCATTACGAATATAGAGGACAACACTACCACCATTTACGTTTCGATATTGAGAATGAGTCTAACATCGATAACTGGGCCCAGCTACGACTCAGCGATCCCGAATAGGTTGTAGGACGGAATATTGCTAAGAAATTGACAGACTTGCACAATGTGAGCTCTGAGAGAATTCACACTGAGAAAGCCCATTCTCAATCCCCTCTCTTTCACCCCGCCAGCAGACACCTACTGCAGTCACACGGTGACTACAGCCGCACCACCAGTAAGTGACCATTACCTCCACGAAATGCATCAGCAATAGCCCGCAGATAAGCAGCGGAGGTGAATACATGAGCCCGCTCACCCCCCGCCCCCCTCCACCCAGCCAAGAATCTGCCACCACTGTGCCAGATGTACTTTTAACCGAGCCTTAAAGCTAACTGCTTTAGGCTTAAAAATTCCCTGAAAACTTCTGGGTGCAATAACTCATTGATACAAATTTTCCTATCTGGCAAGTCCGTAGCAGACTCCGAGCCAAGAGAAGTAGATTTCACATTTTTTGTCGTTAGATAGTTATTTGAATAAGCGCGCTTAGTGCGAAGGATATCATTTACGCGCTTTCTACTGGCGAGACGAACCACGCAAGACGGCGGTCGCCTCGTTCTCGAAACCGTGTCATTCGTTGACTCCTCCCTCCGCCCCCCGGTCGCACCCTGAGACCATAGGACACAAGCTTCGACAACTTCCTCCCTATCAAGTGCAGGAAGACCAGTGCATTATCGTCATTATTAATTAAATTCTTAATATTATTTATCGACTGCTTACTCAAGAGCGAGGCATCGTCAAGCATGGTCGATATCTTGCGCAAAAGTGTATTTATTGAGTCTTTTAAAATAGAGTTTTCGTGAAGCAACATAAGCCGATCATTGTGCAGGTTCTCCAGCTGGGACGATTTCAACTCTAATTTTCGCTCAAGAGACGAGACTTGTGTGCGAAGATCACGTACCAGCTGATTAAGTGCTGTTGTGTCAGTTGGAAAGTTTCGAATAATACTATCAAGTCTCCGCTCAACCCGTAATTCAAAATCAGCCAATGTTCTCCTGAGTAATTCGAACTGCGCTCCAACAAGATCGACCAGGATTGACGAAACACTGGTATTAACAATGGAGGCATTAAGGGGTTAGGCCACTCTAGAGGCCGAAAAATAGGCTTTTTTAGGATTTTTTTTTTTAGAAATACTACAAAATAAATCGAGATTCCATTTAAGGATATTTATTATATATACAAACAACTGTATACAAAAATTTTTTTTAAGCGATTCATTTCAAAATGGCGGTTGTGCAGAATTTTTCCGACGACGTCTTCGTTTTTTCAAGGTTCAAGGCCAGACAAACAGCTCCTGTAATTTTTGAAGTTCAATTAGCCAATTTGTTTTTTTTTTCTATTTTATACACTAACTGCAAGAGAAGTCCGTAGGTTTTATTCGATATTTTAATTTTTGGCCAAATATCGCACTTCCAAAGTGAAAAGTGAAAAATTTGCTTGAAAAATCATCAAATAATTGTTAATAATAAATGAACTATGCAATTTAAAAAAAATCCTACGTACTTCTATAAACATTATATTTTTCAAGATATATTCAAAATTTCAAGCTAATCGGTTGAAAATTGTCTGAGTTATGTTTCCGGCCAACTCAAAAAATACAGTTTTGAGATAAACGCGTTTGAAGTTTTAAGTAGTAGAAAACCATGAATAATTTTTTAATACCTTTAATCAGCGATGCCTGCACCACACAATTGGCCTTCCAGGTTATCGTCCTGCTCTTGTTTTTCTTTTCTGCTTTTTGTCTTTCTAGACACTTTGTAGTCTATACACAAATGGGTTCAATAACATCTGCCGTATACCTGCTCTGATCCCCTAACGTCCCTTTTCTCGAGCGGTCACAAAGGTAGACCAGGGGGCCTTGTACTAAAATTCAAAAACCGTATACTTAGAAATTTTTCCCGACTATAATCTTTTGGCACATCATTTTTGAGGTCTTAAGGGACAATTTATTTTTGATTTTTATTCATAACTTTTAGAGGCATGTATGAATCATTTTGAAATTCAAGTCAGATATACATTTTACAATGACTATTCAAGTTATCTATGTGAAATAAGTGTGCCACTCAACGATTTATAATGATCAGCACTGAATGTAGCGATACTCCATTTTGGATAATTAAAAATTTTCTAAGTTTTTTCTTTATAATTTGTTGAGGCTTTTAAAAATTGAAATGTTGGTTACGCTTAACGATTTCTGTTCAAAAAACGAAAAAATCTGTGGTTTCAAAATTGATGTGCTGTAAAAAATGTTGAAGCTGGAAGGCGCTACATTGACGCTCATGCTCGCGTAATTTTTTTTCGAAAACATGCTTTTTCGTTGGCACAGCAGTCATTTTATTTTTATTACTTTAAAACTTCTTGTAATCTATATACTTCACCATAGTAATCTATTGTCAAAAGCCTCATTATCACTGATCGATATATCGAACGTTATTGAGGTCTACGGAGTAACAATTACGTTGATTTTCAATACTACAGTCCGATATAGAAAGGGTTGATTCAAAACTCGTTTCATTGAAACCAGTTCCCAATACTAAAAAAATTTTCCAAATTAACCCATTAACGACCAAGACCACAAATTTTCAACATCTTTTTGAAGGCTTTTTTTCAACTAAAAAAAAGATTTGAAGAAATTTAAAAAAGATCATATCCGACGTATTTTGAGCTGTGCTTTCGAATGGTGATACCGATTTTTTGTTCAAGTACTCCTGCAAAAAATATGGCATGTTTTTCACGAAAATAAAGTGAAAAAATTTAGAAACTTTGTGAAAAACACGCCATATTTTTTCCAGGAGTATTTCAACAAAAAATCGATATCACCATTCGAAAGAACAGCTCAAAACATGTCGGATATGATTTTTTTCAAATTTTTACAAACCTTTTTTTAGTTGAAAAAAAGCCTTGAAAAAGTTGTTGAAAATTCGGGGTCTCGGTCGTTAATGGGTTAAATGGTAAAAATCGACTTGCGTAGATTATTTTTGAATGAATTATCGTACTCCTATTGTATATCAAAAATTGCTATGATCAGCCTTGCGAACACTTTCCAATAGATCCAAATAGTAGGCATTTTAAAAACTCCGTTACCCCTAGAAAAAGGTCTAAGAACACTGCAGAAAAAAGTTCTGCTAATACTAGAAAAAACAAGGTGACAAGATTCCTCTTGAAATTGATGATGGCATTTTGAACAAACTAAGAAAGTCGAGGCAAAATAAAAAAGAAATTAAACCGAATGATAAAAACAGTATTGTCTTACCTAATGAAGGTGCTAAGAAAGTTAATTCCTTAAATAAAATAACAAAACAAACTAATGCAAGAAACTGTATATCGAACGATAAAAATAATGATCTAAGTAAAAAATCTGAAAAGAAAAAACATATACAAAATACATCTCTACAAGATCAAAAACACATATTGTCTATTACTGTTTTATATATATATATATATAGTTTATTTCTGAATAAATTTTTAAGCTTTAAATACTAACATTCGTTATTCATATTCAATTTTTCCCCTCACTTTATCTACCAGTATCATTTTTCTGAACTCCTACTTGATACTTTTTTAAATTAACTATATGTACAATAAAAAAACAACCATATTGGATTTTGTTTTTGTGAAAAATTAAAGGATTCGTCGATTTCTCTATACATTCATACATACATACATCTGTGTAGAGCTAAGAATCTTTCTATACGACAACCTTAGGCACTCAGTCCCCATATATGAACTCTACAGGAAGATAAATATCAGAATTGGAAAAAATTCGAATTATCATGAACAAAGTATCCATATTTATCCAGTCATTATTCCAAAGTACCAGCACAAAATACTACAGTAATTTCTTCAATTTCTATTGTAATACAAATTTTTTGAAGTCATTTTTTGATTCATACATTCCTCTAAAAGTTATGAATAACAATCAGAAATAAATTTGCAGAGTATCGCTTGAAAAAGTACTAATTTCGAGGTTTTTCATTTTCAAAGTCTCCCAGAAACGTTCTATTGACTTTCGTATATATCAATATCATCAGATTCGACAGTTTTTAAGTAAAACTAAAGACCTATATACTTGGAACATGATTTTAATTTTTTTTCATGTGTAGACCATCCAGTATCAAAAAGATCAAAGGTTTCGTGAATTTCCACGTATGTATGTCAGAAAGTATGCGTAAAAGTACGAAAAAAGGTATGGCAGAAAGTATACCTATGCGTATGTTCAGTACGCAATGTTCAGCGACTCTATGCACACTGGCTCAAAGAACAACTTTGTAAGTACACAAATGGCTACTTTATTGATAATTACGCTTGATACCAAATCCACGCCTTCTATATGTCATATTTGACATACCTCCAGACATATGTTATACCATACCATTTTCCATACTTCTAGGCATACTTTCTGCCATACTTTCTGCCATACTTCTAGGCATATTTTGTGCCATACCTTTGTATATACTACAAAATTATCTTGTGAACGAATCATCGTGGAGTAAAAAATTTTACCTTAGAATTAAAAAAAAAATCACACAATCCGAATATCTAAGGCTGTTTATGAAAGTACCATAATTTTTCGAGAAAATTAGCTTTTAACGAGGTGGTTTTGCTAGGGGGGCGGTGAAAGTGTAAAGGCAGGACTATATCTGAGATGCTCAGGGAGACCAGGGTCAAGATGGAGGAGGGAATTGTTAGAGCAGGAAAATAACCGGGTATACTCAGGTGATTTAAGCTTAACAAAAACGATTTATTAAAATCTGTAAACTTACTTAAAACTATTAACAAAGAAAAATAATAATAATATAAACAAAATAACGATAACTCTCGAGCTTATTTCTCAAAAGAAGTATCCTGCGAACAGATAAAAAAAACAAACATAAAAGACTAGTTTTAGTCGCAAGTAAACTTAATTCTCCTAACGTTGAAGTATTGTATATTACGCGGTATGAGCACGGGTTAACTCTTGATGCGTGTGCGCACGTATCAAGGGCTAAATACTTTTACGCTCAGCGGATCTCTGATAGGACGTGTGCACACGAACTATCCGGGATACGCGGAGTTCCTATGAGAATTTCTGGGGTTTTACCACGGTCTTAATACTAGTCTCCTCACGTATGCGCTCGAGACGGGAGCCATACTCAGACTGATACGAATGCAGAAAGACTCCTTGCACTTGGGCCGTGTGCGCACGACACAAGCGTAAGAGTTCTTTTCTTAGCACTGATTTCCGTCAGCCGTGTGAGCATGACTGACTAATACTAGTGCTAAATGGAAAGGGTTTAGCCTTGTATAAGCATTGAACGTGTGAACGTCGGCGAGTAGCTTCGCCCGTCCGGTTCGGTCGCCGGGACGAGCGAAACTGATTTTTGGCAATGAAAGCGTCGAATATAAAGGCCGAGCGAGGGTATTGGAGTATATCTATATCCTGCGCGCTACTGTATAATCTATCGTAGGCGTACAAGCGGCCGCTGTATATCTATATATATTCCGGCCTCTCCCGATCTACTACACGTAGTACTATAGTGGGGGGAGAGTTATCGGATTCCTCTTTGTGCCGATCTTCGCTCTCGCTTGCCGCGCTTAGCTTATAATTAATATACAGAATTTGGACTAGCTAATAATTCGCGCATTTTATTCATTTAATATTTATTTCTTTTTAATACTGCAATGAATGCAGATGCATCTTTGCAAGCTTTAAAGCAGTTGCAAAATTAACTACCTTTTCAAAAGCATAATTTTGCATTTTATATGCAAAGAAAGCTTTAAGAAGCTGTGTGCAAAATTTTGGGGCTATAGGTCCACCCAAATAATTATTTATTAAAAACTATTACAGTCAATATTTATAAACAAATGTAACTTTTCGAAAACTTACGAAGTTACAGAACGGAATTTTAGCACACGTTAGTACACCTATGACAGACACCCTTGAGGTGAATTTCAAGTTGATTACTCAAATTTTCAAACCTCGTTTCAAACAGTTATTGAAAAATTTGTACGGATTGAGATGGTCGCGGTTGCTACATCCAAATCCTTCTTGGGAAGACCGGTGTGTTCTTCCGACACGGTGCGGCTCGAACTTGGCGTCGGATACAAACCCTCTCACTCGCTTCCGGATCTCGGGTGAGCATAGTCGCGCGCGAGCTAAAAATGGGACAGGTCCGCACAGAGACTAGAACGAATGCTGATTAATATTAATAACTTGGTTTATTTCGGTTAATTATGATACAGCCGTATTCGCGATAGCGAGATGCAGAGGAAGCGCGTGAAATGCGCGAAGTGGCTTGGAGGACGTGAGATGCCCTCCAGAGCTGTGGCGATCATGTGCCGTTATCGTGTTGCGTGCGAGCGTGGGACGTCGTGTCGTAGCTCGCTTGTCGGATAGACTGCTCGCAGCTTCAGCAGCTGCTTCCGCCGACGCGTCTCGTTCTGCTCGGTCGGTAAGTGGATGAGTTTCTGACTGGCATCTCCGTGTGAGGCGCCACAGCCATTCTCCCACTAGTGACTGACGTATTAAGATTTTGGATTTTTAGTCGGCCATATTGGATCCGCCATTTTAATTTTTTTAATTTTGAGGGCGGAATCGTATTCAGCGACCTCGAAAACCCCGGGATAGCAATTTTCGTGAAGATTTTTTTTCTATTTTATGCGAAACGTGAAATTTTGCTCGCCGCTCAAGGGGTGAAAAACGCCATTTCGGGAGTGAAAATATTAATTGTTACAAATTTAAAAAATTCGTCGTTTAACTACAATTAGTTAGTGCACTCATGGATGAAAAAAAAGAGGGGGTTTTCTATGAAAAAAAAATCATGAAAAAAAGTTTTCGATTTTACGTTTTTTTTTTTTAAAAGCGGCCATATTTTTTTTTTAGTGGGAAAATCGGAATTTCAACCCCAGATTCTGAAAGAGCACACTGCAAAGTACGGGAGACCATATTTTTCATTTTAAAATTCTCGTTTTTTAATGATGAGAATTTGCCTTAAGCATGATGAAAAAAATACGATTCTCGGTCGTTAATGGGTTAACGAAGTTAATCACAATTTAATTAATTATTTTTCCACTTTTGAAAATATAATTATGTTGGTTCGTACTCTGCTTTATTTTGTTTCAGCCGCCATTTTGTAAAAATGGGGTTGTTGAACATTAATATAAAAATATTCTGTCAAATTTCAACTGCCATGGTCACCTATGATCATAATTATAAGGGGATACCTTTGCGGTATCATTGCAAAAAAAATCCAGAAAAAATTTTTTTCGAAAATTTTCACGTTTTTTATGTTTATATTGGCCATATTTTTTTTTCTTGAGGTTAAATCGGAAATCGACTACGGATTCTGAAAGAGCGTGAAATTTCACGTCGGAATATATGAAAACAGAATATTTTCAAAGCCGATAACATAAGAAATAATCACGTCGAAAATTTACTCGAAATTTGGGCGGTTTGGACGTTAATGGGTTAAAAAAAATTTTTTCTGAGATCATCGGAAACCGAAGTTAAGTTGCTGCACTCCGATCGCCACTCGGTAACGTGACGACGACGAACCCAACTGGACCGGCCATTTTAATAATAAATAATATTTCTAATATTTATTAAGAAAGGATAAAAATATTATCGATAACCAAAAGCGACTATTTCAACTAATTTTTAACCCGTGTACAAGAATATAGCAGAAATATTTGCTAAAAATTTTTTTTTTGATAAATCTTTTATCTTTTGAACCAAAAATTTTACATTAATTCTGGCTATACCATTGAATTCTGCTTACAACATAACATCGAATAAAACGTGCTAAGTGTGTCACGCGGTATATGCTGATGAACTGTAAATTTCCATCCTAACAGCCGCTGATAAACTCCGGGAAGGAGTAACTCGCCTGTCTGATGCGGCACAATTGGTGTTGATGTGGGTCGAGCGCTTGTCCCTCCGTCTCCATGCTGGCAAGACCAACGAAATTTTATTCGGTTCACGAAAATACTTCAATGATTGTATTACAGTGGGATTGTCAGACATTGCCAAGGGGGGAGGAGCGCTGGTATTCTTTTCCGACGCCGTTGTTAGTCTCGGTGTTACATAAGATAGTAAATTGACGTGAAAACAGCAGGTTGACTCCCTAAGTAAAAAAGTCAATAAATGTCCTTTACAGCCTGCGGTTTATAAGGGCATGTATCACCGAGACTCTACGCAGACGACAATGGAACGAAAATCCGATGGAGATGATGGAGCTGAAATTTTTTTCAAGGCAACCAACTGAGCTCTCTTCCAGGCACACGGGAAGACTCCTCGAGCAAAGGAGGGGTTAACCCATTAACGTCAAATGTGCACGTTTGCTCATGCCCACTTTCAACACTGTATAGAAGAATCAAATCGGTCAGAAATGATCCTGCAAACCATGTTTTCTGATAGATTTTTAATGAACTTTCAGAATCCGGCGTGAAAATTCCGAAAAAAAGCTTTTTTGACCCTCATTCTTGAAATTTTAGGAAAAAAAACGTGAAATTTTTCAGTTTTTTTTTGAAAATACAAAATTTTCACAGGGAATCCGTTGAGCTAGAGGTCTAAAACCTCCAGAAATCGTGCACAAACTATTTTTCCTTCAAAACCGTATCCCTAAAAATAGCAAAAATCAACTTGGCGAATCCAAAATGGCGGCCGAATGTCAGAAAAAATAATGAATTAATGATTAATTTTTTACTCGAAAAGAAATCGCTTTATGAAAAAATTTCACGGAACAAAAAGTGTTTAGAATCATCCAAATATACGTGTGAATTTTTCCAGGATGTTTTGGGAAATGTTTTAATTTTTCCGGAAAATGGCCAGAACCAAAAAATCAAAAGTGACCCAAAACATCTTGGAAAAATTCACACGTATTCTTTGAATGATTCTAAGCACTTTTTGTTCTATGAAACTTTTTCTTCAAGCCAATCATTTTCGAATAAAAAAATAGCAAAGTTTTATTCTTGTTAAAACAAGTAAAAATGTGGGCTATAAGCAAGATACCTATCTTATCAGTTTTTTTAGATAAATATAATTTTGCATACTGTAGAAGGCTACATAAAAAGTGATAGAAGCTGCCTAATACATAAAAATGGTGGAGTATAACTCTGCTTCTACCAGAAACCAATGAG
>UELU01099539.1:0-11235 GCA_900490025.1 Megastigmus dorsalis
ACATAATTTATAGTAATTTATATAATTAATAATAAGTAGATTTACGGATATTTAAAATCATAACAATTATTAATAAGAATATACTCAATGAACAGACTTTAAATTTTATCTCATACAAAAAATATATTAGATAAAATAAAATAATAGAGATTTAGAGTACTGCTAATTTATTTTCAAAAGTAAATTTGGATAATACAAAATATAAATATTATGAGGCAACACGCGGCATGAGCCCGCGCGCGAATTGTACGGGTAATGCAGATCGGCTGTACAACAATTACTTTTATAAATCACTTTTTTAACAAGAATCATTGTTATTTCACTTTCAAATTAAAGTTCAATTATTTTATATTTTGACTGAAATTCTATTAAACCAATAAATAATTATAAACAATTAATTCTGGCATAGTAACTTTGTTGCTTTTAATTTATTTGAAATTATCAATGTATAAAAATATTTTTTTCTTACTACTTTTTTTCGTGTTTTTTTACTTATTTTAAATTTCCCTCTCCGGCGCAAGGCTTGCGCTGTGAACCGGGCTGCGAACTCACGCGCGATCGACAACTTTGATTGCTGCCAACTGTCGCGCCGTAAACCATTGATTATGTGGTTGCGGAATTCCGCACCTTTTCACATCACTGATGCGAACCCAACTGGAACGGTCATCTTAGACCCGTAATTTCGGCAACGACGAAGTATAATGAATATTTCTAATATTTATTACGAAAGGATAAAAATATTATCGCTAACCTAAAACGACTATTCCGAATTATTTTTATCCCGTCTACAAGAATATGGCAGAAATATTCACTAAAAACATTTATTTCGGAATTTACATGTACAATACCTATGTGAGAAACTTATCGCGAATATAAATTGCAATTTTCAAGTTAAAAATAATAAAAAATTGAATTACGAATAGACCTAAAGTGAGAATACATGAGTTATCATCTCGACAATAAAACCCAAACATGGATCCTAAGCTAAGTTATTTATATTTTAATGATTTTCAAGCGCATAAAAGAAAAACATAAATAATTTAGCTTAGGAGCTCCCCTTTTAGAATGTTATTAACTGGATATAGTACACATACCTATATACACCCTTTATAACACGGAACGAATTTTGAATTTACATATTGAAGATCATACTGAGATCGATACAGATATTTTACCCTCTGCCGATATCAATCCCAATAATATCTATATACCGGGTATTATACTTGACGCTAGATCTATTTATAATCATTTTTTGTTAATATTTAATGCTCATAAATCGAGTTAAAAATTAAGCGAAGTTTCATAAATTTTTAAGAATTTATTTTAAATGACACATACATAAAAATATTACATAAGCTTTGTATCATAATCCTGTATTTTAACAAATGAACCCATTTTCTTTTATAGCATACGTACAAAATATAATAAAAATTTATAAAAATTTATTTAAATTTTTTTAATGCTTTGAAATCTCATAATTGTATAAATCTCACATTAGATTACAAATTTATTTAAAATTACTTCATGCTCTAATAAATCATTATTAAAAATAATTCTGATTTTTATGATTGGCACGTATTTTATTTAATTCATGAATTCTAAATTAACTTTAACAATTTTATTTGTACAGTCTGTGGACATTACATCTGTCCGAACAAATTTAAAAATTTTGGAAATATGGCATCGAGCGGGGATCCCACTTTTATAGAGCACATCGCTGTCTTACGTATTTTGCATTATTTATGGTTGAATGTCGTGTTGGGCCCGTGTTTCAACCATAAACAATACGAAATACATAAAATATCGATGCGCCCTACGAAAGTGGTACTTTCACTTGTTGCCACATTTTCGAAATTTTTAAATTTGTTCGGACAGATGTAATGTCTACAGACTGTGCATACATAATAACATACAACTAATTAATTTTCATATTAAATATTTGTATTTATAATGAGAAATTAAAATGCTAATGCTATCGCAATAAATAACAATTTCAATTCATCTGGGCAAAAAAGTAATTTCCTATATAGAATACAATAACTTTTTGTATTTGCCGCCATTCCTAAGTCGGTAAAAACGTAATTATCCACAATCGATAGATCTGCATACTAGCTTTACAGCTGATTTTTGTTGATCTAATATGTAAACGTTGATAAAAATTTTACACAGTGACAGAGTCAACTCAGCAGCGTAGCCAAAAGCGGCTCTCTTAGAGAGGAAAATTTAAAATAACTAAAAAAACGCAAAAAAAAGTAGTATAGTTCCAAATAAATTAAAAGCAACAATTAATTATTTGTAATTATTTATTGGTTTGATAGAATTTCAGTAATCGGATGGTGCCAATTGCTGCCACGTTAAATTTGGACTTATTTTCACTTAAACAGAGTAAAATAGCGTTCAGTAAAATTAAATAATTATAAAATAATTCAAATTTAATTTGAAAGTGAAATATCAATGATTATTGTTAAAAAAGTAATTTATGAAAGTAATAGTTGTACAGCCGATCTGCATTAGACTCTTCGTGAATTCATCTGTTTACGTATTAATCGTACTATTCTCGCACGGATTCACGCCGCATGTTGCCTCATAATATTTATATTTTGGATTATCCAAATTAGCTTTAGAAAATAAATTACCATTATTCTAAATCTGTATCATTATTTTATTTTATCTAATATATATATTTGGTACGAGTTAAAATTTAAATTCTGTTTATTGAGTATATTCTTATTGATATGATTTTAAATGTCCGTACATCTTCTATTATATAATTATATATATATTACTAAGTGTCACGTAGCGTGACGAGTCAGCGCGATATGATATATGGAGACAATATGAAGAAGAGAGAAGCAGCGCGGACGTTAGCTCAGTGGTTAGAGCACTCGACTTCGGCGCGAGATGTTTCGGGTTCGAATCGCGTTCGTTCGCCTATTTTATTAAGAAGTCGCACTTAAAAACTCGGCCGTA
The DNA here is from genome assembly GCA_900490025.1 of Megastigmus dorsalis. Classification (NCBI taxonomy): domain Eukaryota; kingdom Metazoa; phylum Arthropoda; class Insecta; order Hymenoptera; family Megastigmidae; genus Megastigmus; species Megastigmus dorsalis. The sequence goes on from UELU01099539.1 coordinate 2,971, forward strand.
ACATAAGTTATATTCTTTACAATTCCTTTGCCTTATCAAAAATTCGATTTTTCTAAATATCGTGTCTTGGTCGAACCGCATCATATATATATATAATGTCCTCAAATTATTCATTCAAGTAATATTATATATAATATATAGTTCTATATAACAATATATATTATATAATTTTGCAGTAATAATTATATAGAATATATAGTCTAGTCACTATAACATTAGATATGGTTTTTGATAAGAAATTTCCTCTATTTTTTGAAAAAAATACTTTTAAAATGATATGTCTATGTATTACCTATCCAATTTGCAATTTAAACTTTAAAATTCTAAATTTTTAAGGTTCGGTCCTCTTAATTTTCACTAAAAAATTCATGAAGATACTGTTTTTCAATACCAAAGTACTGAATATGTCTCAGAATTGGAATCAAGTCCTATTTCTTACTATAAATATAATTATCAGTCGAATAATGTCATAATATGCTTAAAATGCCTATTTTGCACCTATAATAATGGCTTTGTTTATGCCATTTTTGCCGCACAAAATTATCTTCATCTGTTTTTCGATTTCGCGCCGAGGCGCGCGGTGAGTTAGGATTGGTCTCGCGCGGCAGCGCCACCGTGTGCGCTTGCTGGCGGGAGCCAGATTCTTTCAAACTGTCGACGAAACCAGACGAGCTTTGAGAAAACTTCTTTTTGTCTTCCCTGTATTAATCGTATTAATCGTGTTATCGTGTTATCGTGTTATCGTTTTATCGTGTTATCGTGTTATCGTAGTTATCGTGGGTGTTTTATCGTTTTTGGCGAGTAGATTCACGCTTTTCTCGCGTTACTATAATCGCTTCGGTAATATCGAATCTCGTGATCGCGTGCATCGTAAGTGGGTGTGTAAGTGTGATTGCGAGTGAGCCTCGAGGCAAAGCATTGTGTAGATTGTGGGGACGGTGTCCACGTGCGCTTCGTCGACGTGACCCATCCAGGGCGAGCACAACGCGCGGCAACGTATCTTGTTGCCCGTCATCACAGCGTTCGTTTCCCCGAGACGTCGGGATGCGCTTAGTGGAATGTCGAGGACCATTTTCTGCGCTCCCCATTCCCGGCTCACCTCATTGGACTGAGGGCGACGCCGCGGCCAACTGTACTGGCGTTCAGCTTAGCTGCCTCTTGGACGGCGCTCAAGCTTTGCGGCGATTTGTGCGGGCCTGAAGGCCGTTTGGTAAGCGAGCGCTCTTAGGATTAAGAATATAATTTATACAAGCGTGCGTTTCCTTGCGTGATTGCGCAATTCCGTCGCGTTAGCGTGATATATGTAAATTATTGTAAAAAGATTGAAAAATTCATTAATAAATAAATATTTACGCTTGCTTCGGCTTTTCCCTCTATTCCGTAGGGGTTTTTACGCCGAAGTAAGTGTCCCTTTTTGTTTCGCGCGTAGCAGTGTGTTTTCCTTGAAATCCTCCCACTCACTCATCCTTTTTATTCAACTCCTTCTTTAAACTGAACTTATTGTTTAATTTAAGTCATATATTCGTATTCGCCGCCTCTCGGCACTTATAGTTTATTATTTTTATTCGCCGCTTCTCGGCATTTATAATTTATTTTTATTTGTCGCTTCTCGACACTTATAATTTAATTTATTTTTTATTTGCATTATTTTTTGTAAGACAATCTTATTATGGCTCCGTTAGCTTTGAAAAAACTTACAGCATTGCAGTTAGTTCGCGAAACGGAAATTGAGGGAACACGCTTGCGCTTGCAAGGTAAGCCTCATGAGACGCTCAATAGGAGTATTGTGCAGGCGCGAATCAATGCTATAAAGGGCTTATGGGCGGAGATATCAGAACACACTGCGAGATATTTGTTAGGGAAGAGGCAGAAACAGATGTTTACATTGCCGATAATTGGTATGAGCGCATTCAGGGCGTTTATGAGCAGGCTCTCAATGAGTTTCTGACTCTGTTTGCTCTTTCTGACAAGCCTGATGGCAACCTGAATGGTTCGGATACGAACTCTATGGGCTCTGAGACTCGCGTAACGAAGTTACCGCGTATCCCTTTACCCACCTTTTCAGGTAAATATGAGGATTGGGCCAGTTTCTGCGATTTGTTTACGACGCTTGTCCATGAGGTTCTTCATTTATCCGATGCTACTAAGCTGCAGTATCTTAAATTTAGCTTGAAGGGTGGAGCTGCTGAGCTGATCAAGGGCATAATGACGACCAATGCCATTTATGCGAGCACGTGGCAAGCGTTAAGCGTTCGTTATTATAATCCGAGGCTGATTGTTAATAAACTTTTGACTTCCTTCAAGGAAATTCCGTATTTGAAAAGAGAATCAGCTTCTGAGTTTGGCTCTTTTCTCGATGAGTTGAAGCTTCCAGTTCAGCATGGGGATGTGTGGCTTGTATTTTTGTTGTCCGATCGTTTGGATCCAGAATCGCGGAAGCTGTGGAAAGCAGAATTGAGTGCGAAGGATCAGCAAATAACTGAAGTCGAGGATTTAGAGTGTTCGTTCGGATCCGTCTCGCATACGAAATTCGTTGATTTTACGGAGTTCTTGGAGAAAAGAGCTCAAACCCCTAGTATAGTCGCTTCTGAGCGAAAAGCAGAAAAAAGACCGGCTCCTGCGTATACATCGGGACTTCCGCCTCGTAAGGTTTTTCACTGGGACTGCGAAATGCTCACTTTGCAGTGGCTCGCATCTTCTCTCGAAATGCTACAAGCTAAAGGATAAAGTTCCGCATGAGCGACTCGCGATTGTTAGGCGATTGCAGGTCTGTTTTAACTGCTTCGGTTCGCATAGGACCAATACTTGTAATTCATCGGGACGTTGCTCGATCTGTCAGGGTAAGCATCACACGCTCTTGCATTGAAAGCTTCTGGGTATTCACAATCTGCGCAGCAAAATACCGGTGGGTCTCAAGCAGGTAATTCGAGTTCAAAAACTCCTTTCGTTAGCTTACATGCAGCTAGTATCTTGGCTCACAAGCGGCGGACTATTTTGGCTTCAGTAAGAGTGCAGGTGATAGGGCCCCGAAGCGATAGCACTTACGTTCGGGCACTTTTAGATCAGGGTTCGGAAGTTTCATTTGTGTCGGAGTCGATTGTGCAGTTGCTAGGACTTCAGAAGAAGCGTACTTGCGTGCCGCTATAAGGGCTTGGCGCCAGTGCGGCTGGCACTGCGCGCTCGATCACGCAGCTGATTTTAAAATCTAGGGTCGAGACGAAGTTCGAGCTTAAAACAGAGGCACTCGTACTTCCTCGTTTGATGTCGCAACTTCCAGCTGATAGCATCAGTGGTCTCGACCTCGAGCAGTTTGCAGGGTTCACTCTTGCAGATCCCCAATTTTTGTCTCGAGTAAAGTAGACATTATTTTGGGGGCTGATGTTTACGGGCAGTTGCTCCGTGCCGGCTTGAAACGTTTCCCACCGTCGCATCTCGTCGCTCAAAATACGGTATTCGGGTGGATCATTTCAGGTAAAATTCATACACCAATACAGGTATTGCATTGCGTTTCGCTGAACGAGTTGGATCAAACTCTGTAGCGTTTTTGGATGCTTAAAGACTTACCATCGCCTTTATCTAAGCTGAAGCCGGACGATGAAGCGTGTGAGAAACTCTTTAGAGAAACTCATACACGCAATTCAGAGGGACGATTTGAGGTGCGACTCCAAGTGAAGGCTGATTTACCTTCTGTTGCAGTTGAGACGAGACAAATGGCTGTAGGGTCGCTTTCTACAATGCAGCGTCGATTTACTCGTGATTCCAAGGTCGCTCAGGAGTATCGGCATTTCATGGAGGAATATGAACGCTTAGGGCATATGACACGAGTTCCAGATGCTGAGATCTATCAGGAAGGAGCATGGTACTTGCCACATCACGCCGTAGTCCAAGCTTCAGATTCCTCATGGAAGCCTAGGGTAGTTTTTGATGCATCTAGGCGGACTCGAGAGGGGCAATTTCTCAATAATTTTTTGTTGACAGGTGCTCCATTGCAAGGTGATCTCTCGTTGATTCTTCTCGATTGGCGTAGGTATTTATTTGCGTTTACAGCGGATATTGTTAAAATGTTTCGGCAGATTAACGTGAAGCGTGCTGACCAGGACCTTCAGAGAATCTTTTGGGCTCCAACTGCTGATTCTGCTCCAGTCGATTATCGCTTAACCACTGTTACTTATGGGACCGCTTGCGCCCCGTACTTAGCTATACGTACACTCTTTTACAGCTCGCCGAGGACGAAGGGGCTAAATTTCCGCTTGGAGCTGAGTGTCTCAAATTCGAGACGTACATAGACGACACCTTTGCTGGTTCTGACGAGCTTACTACCGCGCAACAAAAAAGGATAGAGCTTACGAATCTTTTAGCGTCGGCAGGTATTTCTCTCGACAAGTGGGCTGCAAACCATCCAGAGCTCCTCCCCTCGCATGCGCAGCAAGGTCTGGCGAAGCAAATCGATGTGGATAAATCGGTTAAGACTTTTGGTGTTCATTGGAGTCCTGCTCAGGACCAGTTTAAGTTCAATGTCTCGGACATTGCAGAGTTGTCGGCAGCCTCGACGAAGCGTTCTATCCTCTCTAATATTGCTCGATTATTTGATCCGCTCGGGTGGCTTTTTCCAATCACAGTTACGGCAAAAATCTTGATGCAAGACTTGTGGATTCAGAAGTGTGACTGGGATTCTACTTTACCTGCAGAGTTTCTTGAGCGGTGGTATGAGTACTGCAAGACGTTATCTAATTTGCCATCGTTAGCAATCGATAAGTGGCTAGGCGTAGCCGCTAATCGCTCTTATCAGCTCCATGGCTTTTTCGATGCATCTTCTCGGGCTTATGCGGCTGTAATTTATTTGCGGATTGATGAAGGAGACAGTAAGTTTAGCGTTTCTTTGGTAGCTGCTAAAACAAAGGTCGCTCCGGTCAAGACCATTAATACCCCTAACCTTGAGCTCTGCTTGCTCTTCTCGTCATGCTTGTTAATCATGTTAGAACGCTGGACTTCCTCAAGGCTATTCCAGTTTTTGCTTGCTCTGACAGTCAAATAGTGCTTAACTGGTTGCGAAAACACCCGTGCAATTGGAAGACCTTTGTCGCGAATAGGGTATCGTACATTCAAACGGAGTTGCCGACAGCCACATGGGCGCACGTGCCCACCAAGGAGAATCCAGCTAACTTGGCGACCCGAGGTTCTGAGCCGGCGGAGTTAGCGTGTTCTGAATTTTGGTGGCGCGGACCTCTTTGGCTTTCCCAATCTACAGAGCAGTGGCAGCGCGCAGCAGAAACTCAGCGAACTCTCCATACACAGAAATTACCTGCCGAACCGGAAACTTTGACTCGTTTTTCTTCTTTGTCTCGCTTAATTCGTGTTGTTGCATTTTGTAGACGTCCACTAGAGAGAATGAAGGCAGGAAAGAGACTGCCGAAGCGCATTCGACTCAGTAAGTTAAACCCAACCCCTTTGTATGCAAAAATGATATTTTACGTGTAGGAGGGCGACTGTCGCACTCGGATCTCTTATTCGATCGAAAGCATCCCCCGATTCTGGCACAGCATTCTGCTCTCAGTTCTTTGTTCGTGCGCTCTGCGCATCATCTCTGTTTGCACGGGGGTCCTACTTTAACATCTAGTATTTTGATGCAGCAAGTTTGGATTTTAGGTGGGAATAGGTTGGTAAAATCAATTATACATAAGTGTGCAGCTTGTCAGCGAGTTAAGCCTCATTCTGCTCAGCAGTTAATGGGAGACCTGCCAGCCGATCGTGTAAGCGCTAGTTGACCGTTCGACATATCAAGGCTAGATTATGCGGGCCCTTTCCAGGTTCGTACATCTAAGGGTCGTACGCAGAAGTCGCATAAGGGGTATATCGTCGTGTTCGTCTGCTTTTCTACTCGGCCTATTCATTTGGAGCTTGTTAGTGATTTAACTACGGCATCGTTCATTAGTGCGTATCGTCGTTTTGTTGGTAGACGGGGCGTCTGCCGAAAACTTTATAGCTATAACGCCACTAACTTCCACGGGGCTGATAAAGAATTGAAGGCGATGTTCCAGCGAGCCTCAGATTTCTATCGAGAGACTGCTTCGGTTCTTGCAAATGACGGGACTGATTGGGTGTTTATTCCTCCTAGCGCTCCACATTACGGATTTTTATGGGAAGCCGGAGTTAAATCCGTAAAGCACCATTTGAGAAGGGTTGTAGGCGAACACACTCTGACTTTCGAAGAATTATCTACGGTGCTAGTTGAAATGGAAGCTTGCCTTGACTCACGCCCGCTTGGGGCACTAAATTCGGATATCGCTGACCTCTCTGCGCTAACACCTTTCCATTTCTTGAATGGGTGTGCTTCAACTCTGTTTCCGGATGCTGACCTGTCGAACGTGCCGCTGAATAGACTTGATCGATTTTAGCTACTTCAGCGAATTCGAAACCAGTTTTGGAAACGGTGGTCGTCGGAGTATCTTCTTCATTTGCAGCAACGGGAGAAGTGAAGATCCTATCCTCCGTCGAAGTGGCCACTAGGGCGAGTCATTGAGGTACATCCAGGTCCAGATGGTCTCGTATGCGTAGCGACTGTCAAGACAGTTACCTCCTCTTTCCGTCGGTATATGGTTCGTCTTTGTCCATTGTACATTGAAGAAAGTGGTAAAGGTGATTAGATTTGGGTTTCAAGTGATAGGTTCGTCGGGTAGACGAATACGGGTGGGATTATGCCATTTTTGCCGCATAAAATTATCTTCATCCGTTTTTCACTGGGACTTGCCATGCGCGGTGAGTGGGGATTGGTCTCGCGCGGCAACGCTACCGTGTGCGCTTGCTGGCGGGAGCCAGATTCTTTCAAACCGTCGACGAAACCAGACGAGCTTTGAGAAAACTTCTTTTTGTCTTCCCTGTATTAATCGTATTAATCGTGTTATCGTGTTATCGTGTTATCGCGTTATCGTGTTATCGTGTTATCGTAGTTATCGTGGGTGTTTTATCGTTTTTGGCGAGTAGATTCACGCTTTTCTCGCGTTACTATAATCGCTTCGGTAATATCGGAACTCGTAATCGCGTGCGTCGTACGTGGGTGTGTGTGTGTCTGTGATTGCGAGTGAGCCTCGAGGCAAAGAATTGTGTAGATTGTGGAGACGGTGTCCACGTGTACTTCGTCGACGTGACACGTCCAGGGCGGGTGTAGCACGCGGCAACGTATCTTGTTGCTCGTCATCACAGCGTTGGTTTCCCCGAGACGTCGGGACGCGCTTCCCGGCTCACTTCATTGGACTGAGGGCGACGCCGCGGCCAACTATACTGGCGTTCAGCTTAGCGGCCTCTTGGACGGCGCTCAAGCTTTGCCGCGATTTGTGCGGGCCTGAAGGCCGTTTGGTAAGCGAGTGCTCTTAGGATTAAGAATATAATTTATACAAGCGTGCGTTTCCTTGCGTAATTGCGCCATTCCGTCGCGTTAGCGTGATATATGGAAATTATTGTAAAAAGATTGTAAATTCATTAATAAATAAATATCTGCGCTTGCTTCGGCTTTTCCCTCTATTCCGTAGGGGTTTTTACGCCGAAGCACGTGTCCCTTTTTGTTTGCCACGTAACAGTGTTTTCCTTGAAATCCTCCCACTTACTCATCCTTTTTATTCGACTCCTTCTTTAAACTGAACTTTTTATTAAATTAATAATATTAAAGGCTTAGTCGACATGAATCCTGACTAAATTAATGATAAAGATAATTTATGTTAATAAAGAACTACAATTTACATTGATATAAAACTTATTTAGCCCAAAGATTGCTGTAAAACTTTATATTTTACTAAAAATATTAATAATTTTCAAATGAAACATTTTAAAAGTATTTTTTTCAAAAATTAGAGGAAATATTCTATCAAAAATCATATCTAATGTTATAGTGAAAAATGCATCTCTGAGGAGCTATAAATCATCCAAAATAGGCTAAAAACACAAAAAAAGCTAAAATTACCAACTTTGGACCGCTATAACTTGAAAATAAACGGCTGAAAAAATCTGAAAAAATTCACAGACATTCGTGACGTGGAGTAGAAAGTCCTGACAAATTTTCAAGAAAATCGATTTTTTGACCGATCGATTTGTCAGAGAACCACCCATATATATATATATACACATTAATAATTTCACGTATACGTACTTAAATTATGTTAAATATTTCAATTTTTTTTCGAGCGTAACAATGTTGTGATCTTAGTCGTGCATGCTGTAGACTCCCTAGATGGCCGTTTAGTGCGCCATGGTTATTCGAATCGTCTAAAAAAT
>UELU01099543.1:0-10537 GCA_900490025.1 Megastigmus dorsalis
GTGCAAGGGACGCCTGGGCGAGTGCACACTCGGCCCTTGGCGAGAACGCGTGCAAGAGCAAGCCTCCTCGTGCCCGTGCGACGCGAAGTCGCAGCTTGGCGAGAAGGAGTTTAGGGCGAAACACTGGGCCTGAGCGAGTGGGCGCTCTTGGCGGTGTTTCGGAGTCGAAAAGGTCCCGCGGCGCGGAAGAGCCGCGTTTTTATACTCTTCGTGGGTGGAAGAGCGGCGCGCTGTGATTGGCCGTCACGGAGTCACGTGATCCACCGACGTGGCGAGCTGCTTGCTGCAGACTCAGCGAACGTCTGGGTGGAGGAGAAGGAGGGGAGAGCGAACGGTTGCTGCTCCGAGCTCCTTACTCCGAAATTCCTGTACTCCGAATTCGCGCATCGCGAATAAACAAAATCCAACCGACTTTCGCGACGGGAAAAAGTCGGTATAAGTATGCACGGATACATAAACTGACTACGCGCTAATAGAACGCGCGCGTACGTCAAACTTCAAAAAAATTTTTTCCTTTAGCATGTTCCGATTTCCTTTTGTCCCCAAATTCCACGATTTCTCATGTATTTGAGGTTATATGTACATTGTGGCAGTTTTCTTTTGGTCTTGTCTATAATTTTCCGTTCTTCTACAATGTTTTATTGGGTGACAACGCGGACGCAAATACGGTTGCATCCGCAGCACGTGGTCTTGCATTGCGCCTTTTTTCCCCAGGTGCGCGCGATTCAGTGATCTCTCGGGCAGCAAACCTAAAGGGTCGGTGTTGCGAGATCTTGAGGGAGGACGGTCGATCGGCTTTCTTTCTACGAGTACTGTGGCTAAAAAACATTCATGTGCTCCTTGGCAAGGCATTCGAGGCCCAAAAGCGTCTCAATTACGCTAGACCTTTAGTGAAAATCTCACAGTCTACATGAGAGCTTCGCCCACCAGTTCACTCATACCGGTATTCAGCGAGGCCGATCTAACGGCTCTCCCGCCAGCCCCTCGCACTTCGTGAAGGGCTGCGAATATGCCATTTTCATGTCTAGTTCTTCACCCCTACCCTTTCCCTCGTTAACATTAGGCATTACTCAGCAGTCGAGAGTTCCTCGACTTTTTAATTACATAGACACAGATATTTTAAATGTTTTTCATGTTATTGTAAATAGATTTAAGACGCACCTCGCAACTATTGAGGCGCAGTTTTTAAACAAAGAGTGCGATATCCTGGTCTTAACTGAGACGTTCCTTCCCAAACTTGACTCCGACTCTAACCTACTATTACCAGGTTTTAATTTTTTTCGAAATGATTGAGTCGGCAAAGAAGGCGGGAGCGTCGGAGTCTGCATGCGCAACTCTTTCAAGGTCAGAATTCTGGCAGCATCAGATCCACTATTTTCTAACTCGCCGCAGTTTCTTTTACTTGAAATCAAATACGGAAATAACTCCCTCTTATTCGGAGTCGTTTATAGGCGTCTCAAAGCAGTTTATCCAGAAATCTTCTTTAATGTCTTATCGTCCTTTCTATCATTGTACACTAAAATCATTATCACTGGAAATTTTAAATTGAACATGAACGTTGATGATGCTGCTTCTCGCCATATATATGGCCTAATAAACGCTCAGTCTCTGTATCTCGTCCCATCGGAACCTAAGTATCACGCCATCTGTCAAGACCATGTCTCAAACACATGGCTTGACTTATTCATTACAAGCGACGCATCATAATAAATCACTGTCGCCCTTTATTGCAGGCCACGACATCATCAATGTACGTTTCAAGTTCTCCACCCCATCTCACGTCAAAAGATTCACGTTTTCACTCTCATTAAAGCGCATTCTCCCTGACCGCCTCATAGATTCTCTCACCACTCACTCTAAAAGCACCCTAACGGCAGATTTATCCCACATAAATGTTCGTAATGTCTCACATAATCTAGTACCTCTAAATTTCAGTGTGCCTGTAAATAGCTACAATTTAAACGCTCTCTCGAAAGAACTATCAGGCCTTATAGGCAACGCCTTTGATGAAGTTGCGCCCATTCGTAAAATCTCAATCTCTTCAACGCGAAAACCATGGGTAACGGGAAATATATGAGACCTCATGAGCATTTCGTGCCTACTCAATTCAGAGCATTTACCGAATCTCCTCGCGAGGGCTCACATGCAGAAAATTACCAATGTTTCTCCTTTCTACCAGTCTCTCAAGAACGCGTTCTTCGAGCCATAAGCAGCTCATCGTCAAGGGCAACAGGGCCAGACGACATCTCTACCGATATGCTCAAGCTAGTGGCTCCCTCTCTCACGCCACCCATCACCTCTATTTTTAACAGTTGTCTCACTACTTCCTCTTTTCCCACGCAGTGGTGGCGAGAATTCCTCATGCCTCTCACAAAAAAGGCCGCAATGGTCTCGATGTTAGATACACGCTCCATAGCGATGCTTTGCGAAATATCAAAAGCTCTCGAGTGTGTCGCCCACTCGCAGCTCTCCCGCCACCTCGAGTCGTCTGGTCTCCTCGACCCACGGCAGTCCGGCTTTTGCCAATGCCATAGCATCCAAACAGCGCTTCTAGGGATCCTTGACGACGTTAGGAGAGCAAAAGACAAGCGCATGATAACTGCGCTTGTTCTATTCGATTTCTTCAAGGCATTCGATATACCTACTTACATGACTGGCTTCAGGCGGTAGTAGACACGGGTGGCTCAATTTATGAGTGGTTAAGGGTTAGTGTGTTCCACAGGGTAGGGTTCATTTTATTGTTTTTATAAATAATCTTCCCTCAGTTTTGAGAGCGTCGGAGCATATGATCTTTGCCAACAGCACCCAGATCTACTACTGATTTCCTCCAGCCGACCTACGCGAGGGTATCGAGAAGATCACTCAAAATCACACAAACGCTGTGACCGACTGGGCTGCCGTAAATGCCCTTCTTCTGAACCTCGGGAAGACCAAGGTGATGCTTTTAGGTAGTGAGGCGTTCATCTCTCGCATAAACCTCAAAAGCATACCCAAAGTTCATATTCTCGGGGTTCCAATATACGCTTCCCAAATAAAAAATCTTGGTTTCCTCATTACCCCTCACTCTCAACTGGGCGTACCAGGTCAATCGAACCGTAGGCCGTGTCTATGAGTTGAGAGCTTGGTTTTTCCCCACTTCAATTTCGCCAGTGCTGTCTACAATGATGTAGACAAAACTCGCACCACCAAGATTGAGCGAGCTCTAAATGCGTGCGTGAGCTTCGTTTTTGGCAATATTCTTCATCGCAGATATGTCTCGCCGCACCGCATTGGCCTGGGCTGGCTCTCTGCTGCCAAACGTCGTGAGCTTTTCATAGGCTCACTGGCGTTCAACATCTTGGCACATCGCAATGCAGCCTACCTAGCCTCAAAGTTCCAGCATACGAACATTGATCTGTACGCTCGCTCCTCAAACCGTCTGCCCCTTAGAGTCCTCACGTAGGCAGCACCCAGGACGTAAGCCTGGAGTAAATCGTTCACCGTCAAGGCCGAACTACGCGAGGATCTGCTGCAACGTGACCGCGGCAACTGGGGGCAGAGGGTCGTCAACAAGGGTCTTCACTGGACGCCTCCACCATCTTTTCAAGCACTACCCCGACAGTCGGGATGACCACTACACGCAAGAAAAAGGAAATAAATTATTCATTCAGCTACTTAGTTTTCTTCGTTTTAATGTTTTAATTAAAGTCAACTAAATTTTAAAATCAATCTAGTCAAATCCAAAGAGTTACATTAAAATGTTTTAGTTTTTTGTTTTATGATATTTATATTTTTATGTTTCAAATTTTTGAAAAATTGTTTTATTTTATTTTAATTTTTTGTTTTCTGTGTGTATGTCATTGCACAACAGCTTTTATTTTTATTTTTATCGTTATGTAAATACTAATGTATATATATGCTCTTGGGCCAAATGGGGTTCTACCTCCCGGCCCAATAAAAACTAATCAATCAGTCAATCAATCAATCTCTCCTCTCTCTCACTCACTCTCTCTCTCTCTCTCGTATGATGCAATATCCGGTATCTGCGCAACTTAACTTCTAGAACCTTCTAGAATATTCTAGAGAACTTGTGACGTCATTTGCGCCTACATGGTTCGATCATTCACAGCACTCGGCTGCACAGGTGTGCAAAAGAACGAGTGGTGTGGGGAACCAGAATAGACTTTGTCTATCTACTTCTGAGTGTCGTTATGCTAAGAATTCGAAGCTCTAACAATGACGTATTTAAAGTAAAAAGTTTTCAAAAAGATGCAATAAAGTACGAAAATTTTCATTATTACAGGTATTAATAATAATCTTGTTGATTATTGTGACTTATGTTTCTTTCAAATATAATCTTATACGATTTGGATTTCAAGTTCAGATAATGTCTTTTCGGAAATAAAATACTGCAATGCAAAATTCTTGGTGAAGTCTGAAATTTTGTTAGGCCGAATAACAGGTGTACATACTGAATAGGTAGGCACCTACATTGTTTTGTCGCACTTGATGAACGAAGCAGTACTATTTACCTAAGGGTTTGCATACGTTATGCATAATTTTGTACCTTAAATTGGGTTCGATAATTAAGTTCGAGTAATTCGATCAATAAACAAATTGCTTATTAGTATTTTAGTTAATCTAATATTTAATTTTTCTTAACTTTGTCAAATTTTAAGCAAATTTCATTTCATTATTGATTTTACAGTACTTTTGTATTTTTTACGTAAGTACTCACTCTCCTGATTATTGTAAGTTTCATATTATATCTATCTTTCTACACTTTAAGTGGACCCTAAAATTTTTAGAATTTTCAGATCTTAGCAAAACCAGATTTTTTAAATATAAAAATTTATGCTTTTATCTCCTTGATCTTTAATACTGTTCATTGTAAGATTTAATAGTTTTTATCAATAAGTATTAAAATGATTATTAACGATGATTTAAATGATTGAATAAGTATTCCTTAAAACACATGAATAAATAAGATGTCCAGTATTTTTCAAAAAGGAAGCAAGAATCAATTTTCGGTGAAAGCTAGATCAGCTCGGTGCAAGCGTACGCGCAAGCGTGAGCGACGAGCATTACTTCGCACCTCTTCGCGCTACATCTTTCCTCCTTTTGCCGCCACTTCTGCCACCCGCTACAGCGACCCGCTGATTGGCTCATCTCACTAGCTTTTAACAATTAATAAATTGCGAGGTTAATATCTTCTTACAAAGTAAAATCCACTTACAAAGTATGATTGGGCCGATAGCAACATTTGTATTTAAAATATTGGATTTGATATTAGATTAACCAAAACAGATAGTAACTACTAAACACTATACTATTGTTTCTTATCACACTTGTCAGTATTTTAAAGCATTATATATAGGAATGCGGTTGTGCGTCGGGTGAGTTTCTTAGATATATGCTCTTAAATTGATAGTATATTAGACAAATAAGTCACACAACCTTAACATTTCACTACCAGCAGTGAGTATATTTTTTTATTTTATTGTAGAGTCTCGATTTACAAAGACCTGATTTCCTATAATTTCTGAAATCATGAAATAATTATAATAATCCGTGCATACAATAATTGAATAATCAGAATATCGATAAGATAGGCTGCATTTTTAAGTACGGCTTCTCCTTGAAATTTTAAAATCGGTTCATTAATTCGAAACAAACAAAATAATTCTCATAAATCAGTTTTTATTCTAATGATGTTAAACAATTTTTTCATTGATACTAAACTTCCTCGATAAAGGAGCCAAATATGTGTAAATATAGCTTCCACCATTAAATTCTGCACGTGAATCAGTGCCTCAAAAGAAAGGCGTTACAAGCTTGATCAGGAACTGGCCGAAATATTGTTCAAGTTCTGATCAGTCTTATCAAACTCTTGTATCGATACCTCCCATTCGACATCTTTCGCGTCGTGCTGACTGGCCGTGTTCCAAAATTACGAGGTCTGACTGATTCCTAGCATTTTCTTATCCTATAATCAACATCTCTGCCAATTTTTAGCTATTACAAACCTCTTGTAATGCATGTCGCCATTTTACATGTTTCAAAGCGCGCTGCTCCCAGGTGTTCCAGTACCTGAAGTTCGGAGTAGGTGCAGGCTCATGTACACCATCGATACTATAACATATCCAAAAATTAACCATTACAAAACTCTTGTCGATTTTCTTCAACAGCTCTCTGGCTATGAAAGGAGTAGTTATGTTGGCAATGTCCATACCGGCATTAATAATTTTATTAGCATTAAAATAATTTATAAGCACATTAATAAAATTTTACTAGAAGGCCCATGATAAATTAAAATTCGATTATCTATCGCAAGTCCAAAGTTGGAGTTGATTCGATCATTTATGACATTCCAGTTTGCAGAATAGAGTTATATGTTATTAATACATGATTAAAGAAGGCCAGGTAATAATTATAATAAACTAGATGGCTGAACTGATAGAAGACATTTATTGTTATACACGTCCGCTTATGACAAGAGACTCCAACTGTGTAAGCTAGCCGCTGCCGCTAATTACATATAATAGAGTATGAAGCGCCACACACAGGCTCTTGCATATATATATATATATATATATATATAATAGATGGTGTAGTATGAGCATTTGATGTATATTTTCATCATTGTGTATTCTTATTGCTATAAACTGGACAATTCTCACCAGTTGCGACGCGTCGAATTTTAATTATTTTCTATTAACAAAGAACAAAATAAACATTAATAATATTATTCAATATTCTCAATTTTATTAGTAAAGTATTTGTGGATTTCAAACGAAAGACGTTTGATAAGAATATCGATGATTTGATCTTTTGAACATACCCATTCAATTTTTATAATTTTCTTATCTACACACTCCTTTACAAGATGCCTTTTAATCTTAATCATATGCCTAAATTTAGTCCCTCTATTTACTTTCAACCACACACCTGCAGCTTTATTATCGCACTATAAAGCAATGGACAGAAATGGTTGATTGAACATCAATTTTAGGGAATTGTAAATAGACACGACCTCTTGACTAGCCTCACTTATCGTCACATACTCAGCTTCGCATGTAGACAAAACTGCGTAAGATTATTTATGAGTGTGTCAGCATATATCATCACCAAAAATTTTAACTACAAAGTCAAAAGTATTTAGTGAGTCTTTGCAATTTGCAAAGTCCGCATCAAAAATGTTTCTATGATATCCGAAACACAAGGTTGCAACGACGCAATTGCATTCATTGCAGTTTAAAACAATTTAAATTAGTAAGAATTAAATAAGATTATAAGTAGATAGAATATCGCGAGACCGAGTATACGCGCCAGCACAGAATACGCGCTATCCCCACTAGCGACCACCTCAGCAACCGTTGCTAGGCATAGTCATAGTGGAGCTCTCTCGCTTACACTACACTAGCAGAGTGCGCGCCCCACTACTCGCCGCGCGTATATTGATATACTGGGAGACGTCGCCTATACCTACGGTATAGCGCTCCCACCACTGCGAGCGATATATAGATATACATTACGTATGCGAGAGCGGACTTAAACTCACGGCAGTCGTTGCCGAAAATCAGTTCGCTCGGAGCCAGCAACCGAGCCGGTTCCCAGCGAAGCTCACGCTGGCCCTTATAACCTATCGTGCGCACACGTTCGGATATAAGGCAAGGGTACCGTAGCAAATCGATGTCAGATAGAAGGAGTGGTCCGTCGTGAGCACACGGCTGATTGCACCTCTATCCGAAGTCCAGTTTGATTATATGAGTTGTGCGCACACGGCTCATGTATGAAAATTCTAGTTTCCTTGCAATCCGCGAAAAAATCCGATTGTAATAAGAGATAGAATTCAGATTACAATTATTACATGCGCACACGCATTAAGTGCAAATCTGACTCGTTATAGAATTGTTTCTCATATGTCGTGAGCACACGTCTTTATAAGAAATAGATTCTCCGGTCTCATATACATTTGTATAAAGAATTGCGCAAATATCTAAATTCCGCAAAAATCTAAATTTGTACGCTTAACTTCAAATTCTTTCTTTTGTATTTTTGTTACAGGACGCTTCAATTTACAACTACGCTTAACACGCATTTATATTTCATTATTTTGTTTGTTTTTATTAAAAATTATTTGTTATACTCTGTGTATTAGTTTTAAGTTTACATGAATAAATATTCAATTATTGTTAAAACTTACCTCACTGAGTCTACCCGGTCAATTTCCTTCATTTCCAAAAACCTTTCCCGACTTCTATCTCCAACCCTGGCTCCCTGAGCATCATTGATAGAGTTCTCACCACCCCTCAAAAAACACCCTGTTACAAGGTGTTTGTACCTTTTAAATATCGAGAAATTCTTTTGACCATTTTCTGATCATGTTCTGCAGGCCTCACCTGATGCAGAACATTTACAGCATAAAAAATATTGGGCCTGGTCGCACTAGCTAAGTACAGTAAGCTATCCACAGCTTCTCGATAAGGAGCATTCTCTCTCGTTTGAGTTTCATCAAAACCGCATCTTTTGAAAATTCTGTCATCGCATTTTTCTTGACTTTAATCAATAATTGTTCTCTCCTGATCTCGACGAATCGTTATTCATAAGAATTCCTTTGGTTTTCCAATTATACTCATCTCAAATTCCAAATTTAATTTATTTTTAACTTAGTTTTTAACTTAATTTTGTAAAACAATTACTTGATACAAGAATGTTATTAACCTAGAGGAGTTAAATTAGAATTTTGTCATTTTCTCTCCAGGTAAAAATGCATGATTCTAATCTGAATTTCTCAAATTCATAGTGATTGCTGCCTGTGTGAACCTGTAATTCCATCGTTTCGTACTTATTCGCAAACCATAAAGTGCCCTTTTAATTTTGCATACTTTTTCTTTTCTGTACTTATCTAATCCGAAGACATTCCTTCGCAACTCCATGTGTATCTCCTCTTTTATTATGCCATTTAAGAAGGCTGTTTTGACGTCCAGTTGTCAAACATCAAGACAATATTTTTTGTTTATAACAATTACTGCTCTCACCAGAGGTAGTCTTGAAACTGGATCACAGGTCTCACTCAATTCATATCTGTTTTTGTCTTTAAATCCAAGTATGACTATCAATTTTTTTATTTATGCGCCCACCTTGAATCTATTATATTTATTTATCGATCATCTTTCATTTTTTTGGGACGATTCACGATTTTCTAAACGTGGTTTTTATTTAGGGATTGAAGCTCTGCATTAATGGCCCTTTGCCAATTGCTTCTTTCATTTGATTGCATGGCCTCTTTGTAATTTGTAGGGTCTAGATTAATGTCAGCTAATAACGCAAACAATAACTTATCTTTGTCTTCATTCTCACCTAATTTCTCAGACATTGGAGATAATAGGAAGAAAAGTTTTATTTTTGCATTCCTCGCTAATGTACTACGTTAAGAAACTTGTATCGTTTATATTCTTATCTTTGTCTTCTAGCTTTGATTTTGGCTTTTTCAATTTTTCTCGGTCTCCCTCTTTTACGTCTATTTTCTCCCTCTGTTTAAAACGGTTTATCTGATTTAAACTCACCTTTATCAAATACAACAAGCTACCCACCTTTGTTTATCTCATTTTCCATTAGTGGTAAGTTTATTATATCATTCTTTCCCTACAGAACACCATATATTATTTTTTTCTTTAAATCTAGCATTCCTGCTTTCATAATATTTACCTTCTTCAGGTTTGAGAAACAAATAGCCCGTAGGCGTATATCCCATAGAATAACTTACCTTCCTTCAGATATAAACTTCGAACCTGTTTCACTTTCAACTTTAATATATGCAATACAGTCAAATTTTTTAATCTCTGCAATGTTAAAGCTGTGTAGAGGTGCATATCTTCCTGAAGGAGTAACCATATTATTTGATAAGTGGGGAGTCCTATTATAAGCATAAACAGCGGCTGATAAGGCTAAGTCCCAGATGTTTTCGGGTAACTTAGCATCATAAATATAAGATCTGCCCTTTCTCTGAATTATCTCATTGAATCGTTCTGAGACCCCCCTTTATGTTTAGATGTACGAGGACTGGATTATTGTAATTCCCTGCTTAAATTCTTTAATCCCTCACAGTAGCATATTTCTACCACTTCTCACAAACATCTCGAGACAATATTCTGTCTCACCTTTGGAATTCCTAGGATATGGCGTAGGTAATCTAGAAAAATCATCTATAAATACAGAGATAAATCTATAGCCTCTAATGAGTGAGAGCAAAAAGTCTGGTAAAAGATGTCATGGATATGGATAGGTAGAGGGCAGTACAAGGTAAGTAGTCAAAAAATAGATTGATAAATATTTTTAACAACATTTATTGTCATTATTTATGTACAGATTCATTTAAGAATATAACCAGAGACCGTAAGTATAAGTTAGCAAATTCATACACGACGATATATATGTCTTCGGTTGCCATATGTACATTAAGCTCCTTTAAGGAGTTCTCTAGATTATTTACAAAACTATCATCGATAGATCGCAGCGCATACTCTACGTTTCCGCTACTAAAATACGTATATTG
>UELU01099546.1:0-11193 GCA_900490025.1 Megastigmus dorsalis
TCATTTCCTACCTCAATACCTTACTTCCATGCCACTTAGCTACACTTACACCCACACACATAAATAATAATTAATAATTTAAAAAAACAATAAAAATAACGCGAGATCGCGAGTAATTGTATTTAGCACAGCTACGCTGGAACAGCTGACAGCTTAATATAAGTATTTCTACACTAAATTTGGTTTAACGCCACCTCGAGTCACAAAACGAAACTCACGGGTAGTTACCGACGTAGGGTAATACAACATTTACCACACACTTACAGTAAACAAGTACTCATTTAAACAAATACTAAATTCATTCACACGACCCACACACAATAAACAAGAATGTTTACAATAAATAAATAGTTTGTACAAATAGATATATCAAGGTTGAATGAAATAAATAGAATTAATTCATATAAAAATTGTTAATCTTATTGAGTTGTTCCCATCCAAGGCGAGAGGAGCCATCCTAATTTCACCGTCTCTTTATTTATTACAATAATTAATTAAATATTCATAAATAAATATTTAAAGAAAGAAGAACCTTACACTAGATTGAGATACGCTGGTATTGATGAATGGAAATTCAGTGGTTTTATGCTTAATACTTTATGAAAGAACATTTATTGGCTATAGTTTAAAAATTAATTACATGTGGTTTGGTTTGGTTTGGTTTTCATAAACCTGGTATTACAATTACATTTTCCTTACATGACTATTTTAATGCTAGAGGGTTGGTTATTTTTATTAGTGTTGGTTTTTGTTTGGTAGTTTGTTTGTTGGTCCTATAAGTCGGTGGTTTCTTCCTGTAGTGGTGGTGTCGTGGCTTCAATACCCCATGAGAGATATTCGGGGTCGTGTGCCAGTGCGTGGGGCAGCACGTCCACTCCGAATTCCCCTTACAGCGGTGGTAGTGGTGGTTGTGGCTGTATGAATAGAAGCTGGTATCGGCAGACTTCCGGGTGGAAATGGAAGTCTGGTGAACTCACCGGCATACCGCATCCATGGTGGTTAAGTTTCAGAGGTCCAGATTAATTTGTCACTACCTGTCGTGTAACCGCTCGCGGCCTGTATGCTTTGTCCAGTCCATCAAGGGCTAACTCCGGTCTAGGTGTTGAGAAGAGACAGGCGTTTTGGGTGTTTAAGTAATTCCACTGTATCTGGCTATTGCCTGTTATAACTACTTCGCATCGCCGAAGATAGTTGACGTCGGGTCGCAACAGCATGTTAATCTCGCAGTCGTTGGTGTTTGAGCTTAACCTGATAGGTTCAATGGCAGTACATATGTAGGCGTAATATGTTTTAACGCACTCATTTAAGGTTTCATCATTAAATTTTAGATAGTTGCAATGATCGGCGCTCAACACTAGGTACTCATGGGATATATCGATGAATGCGGAGCTTGTTGTCAAGTTGTTTATTGTTTGTGGGACCATAAGTAGGACCATAATTGGTTGCTAGGCCGAACAGACTTTTACTAATGCTGCCGATGAATCTAAGAGGTACTGTTCTTTTGGTCTTTATACTTCGTGGCGGTCTTATGTGGTCTTCTGTTTTGAGATCTAAGCTGGAGGTATGGGATTCCAGATCGGTATGCGTTTGTTTGAGTTCGTTATATTTTAGCTCCATTAAGTCTGTGTTCAATGCTAACTTGCATCGTTGTGGTGCTAATACTGTTTGACATTCTTTGAGTAAGGTATAGTATTTTTCCAAAGGTTGTCAGTTGATGGCTAGTCCAGTAGTGTCCCAGTGGATGATAATCCTTCAGTCGGTTGTTTTCAAGCGCACGGTGTTAAGTCGCTCATAATATATCCCAGGGTTGTTTGAAATTTTCTCGATGTCGAACAATTTCCTCTCTTGGCCATTTGCCAATGCTGCGATCAGCGTGATTATTCAAATTTGGTTCATGTTGTTCCTGATTCTGTAAAATTCCGTTGAGGTTAGTCCGAGTTCTCCGTTCTGGGGTGAGCGATTTTTAGTTTGTTCATGTGTTTGCGCTCTGTTCTTCCATTTGGAAGTTGGAGAACGACATTGCTCTGTCCTAGGATTTCTACGATTTTTAAGGGTTTATTATAGTAACTGTCCGTTTTACGGTTTCGGGGTTCGTTTAGGATGTACGCGTAATCGCTAATTTTCATATTTAGGGGTTTTGCTTTTCTATCATAACGTTCTTTTGATTTAAGTTTCGCTTAAATTTGGATTTGACAGGCCTATACGCGCATCTCATCTAGTTGTAAGATCAAATCGCGTAAATAGGTGTTGTAGGTCCTTAATTTTTCGTGGCTGGGAATGTGCATAGGGAATCGCGCGATAAGTCCAAATACTAGTTCGAATGGAGTAAATTTAGTCGCGGCATGTACGCTGGTGTTGTATGTGAAGGTAGATAAGTGGGCTAGGTGATCTCAGTCATCGAATTATTCAGAATAATTCCAGATGAAACCGATTAGTGATGCGTGGCTTCTCTCAAGCGATCCGTTGGTTTGCGGTCTGTAGCCCGAAGTGGTTAACTAGTTGATTTTGAATATATCTTACATTATCTGTACGATTTCGGAAAGAAAGCTTGTTCCTCGATCGGAGAGGATTGCTCTGGTGGCTCCAAAACGGCAAATCAGATGTTTCGCTAGCGCATCTGCGATAGTGGTTGCTTCTAGATTTGGAATTTGTACGGTAATGAGGTATTCGGTTAGATTGCATTGACCATTACCTCGCGGCGTAGTTTTCAGCTTTCCTACTGTACCAATTGATACTTTGTCAAAAGCGTCGATTGGTGTCTCGGTAATAATCATGGGTTCTTTGGTTTTTGTTCATTCGATTTTGTATTCTTGACAGCTGGCGCGTGTCCGTACGAAGTCTAAGATGTTGTTTCTCATGCCCGGCCAATAGTACCGTTCGCGAATCTTTTATTAAGTCTGATTGATACCCTTATGTCCGCCGATCAGGCTGTCGTGTAAGTGAGAGATTATTTTTTGTCGTTCTGGTTTGTTTGGTAATTCCACTTTGCTATAGCTTATGGTTACTTTGATTGGTGTTTGTTGAAACGTATTAAATAGTATCTCGGTTAAGAGGCCTGGTTCTAGTGTGACAGAGAGTTCTCCCCTTCTCCACATTCGAAAGCTACTTAAGTTTTTTCTGAGTAGGACTATTTTGAGGTTATGTAAAGTGTCCTTCAGCACGTTGATGTTGATGGAGTCGTTAGATTTTTCTTTTATTATTAACGAGAAAATATTGTGGTTCTTGTAAGAGCTGGTTATGATTTTTTCTAGTCTTGTTTTTTTCTGTTTAAGGTGGAGCAGGTTTATTGCTCCAATTACGGTAAGAAATCGGGTGATTGCAGTGGTTGGTTCGCAATCTCCAGATAAGAAATGTACAAGGTTATCTCTTTTGTAAGTCAGGCATTCTCGTGACATTACATTGTTCTTTAAGATTGGGGGATGCTTATATGGTTTAAATAGGTTGACGATTCTGAATCAGTTGGATTGGCTGTTCCTTGGCTGTGGTCAGAATATTGGTTGAAAGGACTTTGTCGTTTTGGTAATGGGAAGAATAATGGTAATTCGTCGGTTGGTGGTTGACTGAAGTCTAGTTGTATCGGCGTGTCAGTTTCCAAGCTGCATTCTTGGATCTCATTGAAGTCGGAAAATTTAATATTCAGTTTGTTGTTGGTGGCGCCTAGGGGCGTACTTCGGGGAGCTGGGGTACCTGTTTTAATGTTGGGAGTCATAGAAATGGTCCTGTAGTGGTGAGTTAAGTTTTCCATTTCGTTGGCTTCTTCGTTGTTTGTTTGTGGTTGAGCTCTAGCCTGAGCTTCTGCTACAGCTAGGCGTGTTTTGACTTCAGCTTGTTTTACCAGTTTTTCGATTCGAGTTTCCAGTTCGGTATCGTCTGAGTACATCAGATCGTATTTATCTCTTTCATCGAGGATTGATCGGGTGATTTCGTCTACTTCCTCCCCCTCTGATATTCGGGTACTTCTTCGTCTCTAGATTCATCGTCAATGGAACCATACTGGGCGAAGGTGGTTTCGCTGCAATTGACTAAGCTTTTATTAAATCTGTCGATGGATTTTTGGAGGGTTTGTTTGGTTAGTGGAAAATTTGACTTTGTCGGGTTTTGGTCAGTGTTTTCGTCTTCACTCGGCGTCACTGGAGCTATTTGGAGCCGTTGATATCTCCGTTTCTATAGATCCGAATACTTCGTTTTCGGTCAATTCGAACCTTATTGCGCTAGTTCTTGGATCGGCAATCGGTGGTCGGTTGTCTGATGAATCATTGGGGGTTTCATCTCGATCGGTGATCCCTATTGATGACAGGATTGATCCCATTGACATGGAGAGACGTTCGTCCGTCTGATCGGAGGTGCTGTTACCTAATTTTGTTGATTCATCATTTGCCGGTTGAGGTTAAGCTGGAATTTTGGTTTTGGTTCCCAATGTAGTTGGTTGGGTACCTTGTGGTTTTACTGCAGTATTTTTCCGGGGCAAGAGTGTTAGCTCTAGGTCGAGGCGCCTGCCGTTTAGCTACTTTTTGAGGACCCTTTTCGAGTACTAATATTTTTAAGTCGGGGAGGTTGGAATTAATTTCCTCCTACGTAGGCTGGTAATTCTTCTTGGGCATGTCTTGCGGATTCCTGGATAGTGCATCGGCATTGCAGTTTAATTTGCCTAGTTTATATTTGAAGATGTAGTGGTAACCGGTGAATTTGAACATGCATCTCATTAGTTTTTGGCCAGGATCGGTGTGGTTATGCATTCAATTAAGCGGTTCATGATCGGCTATTAGAGTGAACTGCCTTCCTAGTAGGTATGGCCGGAATTGATGCAGGCCATATAGAGTGGCTAGACATTCTTTTTCAGTGATAATGTAATTTTGTTTGGCTTTGTCCAAGGTCTGGGAGAGGTAGACCACAGGGTGTTCGAAACCTTCCTTTTCTTAACGGAGCACGTCTCCGATAGCGTAGTCGGAGGCATCGGT
This sequence comes from Megastigmus dorsalis, assembly GCA_900490025.1. NCBI lineage: Eukaryota > Metazoa > Arthropoda > Insecta > Hymenoptera > Megastigmidae > Megastigmus > Megastigmus dorsalis. The sequence continues at coordinate 4,959 of UELU01099546.1, forward strand.
GGTTAGGGTGAAGATTTTAGTAAAGTCCGGGAATTGGAGGATTGGATCGCTGCAAAGGCTCATTTTGAGGTTATCAAAGCTCGCTTGTTACGATGGTCCCCACTCGAACGATTGTTCCTTTTTCAATAGGTCGGAGAGTGGTTTGGCGATTTTTTAAAAATTCTCTAAGAATCGTCGGTAACAGCCAGCGATGCCTAAAAATTGACGTATATTTTTCGCATTCTTTTGTCTCGGAAAGTTTTCTACTGCAGACAGTTTCTATGGGTTTGGTTCTACTCCCTTGTCACTTATTACGTGTCCCAAGAAGGAAACTCGATTTTGTCTGGTTGGAGTTCCAAATTCGCAATTCTTAATCTGGCAAATAGGTTTCTTACTTTTCGTTTGTGTTCATGCAGGTCTTTGGCGTAAATTACTATGTCGTCTAGGTATACTAGCATTTCGACGTTTTGAAAACCCTGTAATACTATATCCATTAGTCTCTGGAACGTCGCTGGGGCTGTCTTCAGCCCGAACGGCATTCGGTTATAGTGATAATGTCCGTTTGGTGTGCTAAACGCAGTTTTACATTTTTCGACGGGGTTGATGGGGATTTGGTGGAATCCTTGGGCGAGGTCGAAGATGGACAAATAGGTATCTCCGCCCAACTGATCAAGAATGTCTGCGATGTTAGGTAGTGAGTAGGCATCCCCGGTGGTTCTCTTGTTTAATTCGCGAAAGTCGATGACCATTCTTGGTCTTCTCTGACTATCGTTTCTCTTGGCGACAATACATGCAGGGTTATTAGCGGGGCTATTTGAAGGTTCTATTATTCCGTCTTTTAATCCTTTCGCGACTTTTTCTTCAATGACTTGCTTGTGTATCATCGGATAACGGTACTGCTTGGTATGTATTGGCGTATCGTCGACGATGGATATATGATGGTTTACCAAAGTGGTGTGCGGTAGTGTACCATCTGGTATTAATAAGGTGTCGAGAAATTCGTCGATAAGTCTGTCTATGCTTTCTCTTTCTTCTTCATTAAAATGATCTAGTTTCAATAATTCTTTTAGCAGGGTAATTCTCTGCGTTTTCTCGAGTATCGAAATGCCAGGTTTCTCATCGACCGTCTCGCTATATTGATCAAAATCAGGAAGGGCATATTCAAAGGGGAGTAATTCCATTGGATTTATTTCAATGGTATGTGCGGTAGTGATTTGTTACCAGACCTTCTCCGATGAAAATGTCTTTATTTCCCACGTCTACAGAGGGAAGGTATGCTTCTTGTAAGTCGTCGTTCTTGAAATCAATTTCGTTCAATTGTCTACTTCTTGCTTTCAGAGTGTATTGTCGATGGCCGTTATTTGGTTTGGTTGGGTATTCTGTCAAGTATTCGTATTCGCCTTGAAGGTCGGACATAAAGGTATCTTGCAGTTCATATTCTCGTTTTTGATTGACAAAATTCGGCGGATTGACTTCGGGGATGGCTCTTTTTCCATGCACGAATGACTCTTGTTCTCGGGTCATAAATGGAATTGGGTTCATGACATCTCCTGAGATTATTAGTGTTTCATAGTGATAGGAGATGACTGCCTTTTCGCCCTTCATAAATACTGCCTAATATACTGTAATGTATAATAAGAAACTCATTTGGCACTATATGAAATGGGCTTTTCTTTCCCTTGATGGTGAGGAGAGTGGTTCCTAAGGTTTTTAGTGTCTTTGGGGTATTTCCTTCAAATTCAGCTGGATCACTTGTGTCAATTAGCACGGTTTTTGTAAGAGAATCCAATTTAATGAGTCCCACTGAAGCTCCAGTGTCGACCATAAAGGTTAACATAAGCCATCTTCCTTCGGGTATTTTAAAAGCTACTGAAGTTGGACGGTTATCCGGTTCATGACTTCCTCCACTTCCTCCACATTGCGTAATGAGAACCCCGTTTGGTCCGCTATTGTTAGGACTTGCCGAGCTAGGTTTGGTGATGGTTGGGTCTGCTCTGGGCTCGCCATCAGGGATTCGCGACGACCCGAAGGTGGTTGATGTCGGGGTCTTCTTCACGTCAGAAAGACACGGGTTTGTAAGAGTAATTAATCCGTCCATCATTTTAACATGGGTATCTGTTATTCCAGTTATTGGTATTATATCGTCGATTAGATTCGTCGGTTGATCTATCTTTATTTGGGCAATTATGATAACGGTTTGATTCGTATCCTCGATACTGTCGGTCCGGGTCATCATACCTAGGGTTATTCGGATTCTGTAGTCGCGGTGCCTGGTATCGTCGCCAGTTGTATTGGTTCGGTGAATAATCTCCTCTTCGACGCTGCAGCGATGGTTCTCTCCGGTAATAATTACGGTTTGTCCAGTAGTTTCCTTCTCGTCTTCGTGGTGACTGTTCTCCGTTGATAATAACTGCGATTGGCTGAATAATCTCTTTCCGGCTGTGGCGGAGCTCGATAAGTGATCGGGGGTGACGGGCTTCGGGGTCGTAAGTCACGGACGTCTCGTACCGACTGCTATCGTGGTTCGTCTGATTCACAGATATTGGGGAGTCTATCTCGATTGTAGTAGTAGTGTAGTTGGTTTTGGTTGTACGAAGCTGCGGTATCTGGTATTATTCGGGCTTCCATTCTGGTTTCCATTCTCACCGCCTCCTCGTATACTTTTTGGAGAGTGTCTGGTTGTGTTGCATCTACTTGTTTCGCTATATTGGGATGTAAACCGCGTATGAAGACGTTAATGGCTATGTTGGTGAGTGGAGTCATCATTAATTCGAGAGTTTCGGCGTTGTTGATTAATGGAGCTGAAATCTACAGGATTGAAGTTGGACACATAAATATCAAAGCTTACATCACCGAAACCATAAACCCATGAACCCTCAACTCACGCTAACCAATCATGAGAAGAAAGACGACTCACGTTAGTCAAGCACCCCAAAGGAAACAGAACTTACTACGTCCACGTCATTGTTTCTTGGTAACGCTAAAAGTAAGAATAAGGGCGATAGTATGGTTATTAATTTAAAAAGTGCTTGACCTTTCAAATAATATGCAAAGCTGATCTCAAAGTCAAGATGGTCAATGTTGTTGATTTCAAAACTTTTTCAAACATTTATTTTTTCATAAATCCTCTAAAGTTCGAATACGAGAATGTCTTGACAGTTTTTCCAAAATTTGACCTTGATTTGACCTTCTAAAGATCACGCCAAATACTATTTTCGACATGAAATTTCCCACTCTATCGATTGCCAGTGTAAAAAATGAAGATTTCGATTAAAAAGAAATAGTTGACCTTGAAATAACCTTGAAGGTCACGTTCAAGGTTAAGTATAATGTCACCATTGAGTTCCTCATTGAAAGTTACATCAAGAATAGCTTTACCGCTTGCAAAAATATTCAGAAGTCTCTAAGAACCTAGCTGAAGTGTAAATAACCTTGGAGTAACCCTTAAGGTCAAACACTAGCTCTGACTTAATTACGCATCTGAATGTAAAATTTCTCGCTCTATCGATTGCCGGTCTTAAAAAGGGGGTTCATATTTAAAAAAAAAACAGTTGACCATGAAATAACCTTCAAGGTCAAGTCCAAGGTCAAATTGAATGTCGCCATGAGATTCCTCTTTGAAAGTTACTTAAGAAATGACCTTGACCTTTTTCAGAATTACTTTACCTCAGAAAATATTCAGCCGTCCCGGGACTTGATTGACACCCTGTATAAGGAACCGAATATACAAAATCAAAACCAGTATAAAGGTAAACAATGGACGCGTCAACTTATACAGAACGTTTAGCTACGTGCGATGTCCAGCAGCAGACAAGAGAAACAAGTGTCATCTTCCATAGAAAATCATTGCACTGGAAAAGCAAATTGACTGCCACAGGATCATCATGGCACGAAGACGACGACGCGTTTTATAGCAGTGGAAAATACACTCAAACCACCAAAATAAAAACACGACAAGCTTGGACTCAGCCGAACCAAAGAGACATCACGAAACCAAAAAAAATACTAATACGAAGAAGACCAAGAAGAAGTCGAGAGAGGAAGCAACCACCCATGGACCAATATATTCCAACTCCCATAGTGGAACTGAAAAGAAAACAACAAGCAACACAGAACGAAATAGACCTGCATAATGAAAGAAATCAACTACTATTAAAAAGACGCAAACTGTGGAAGGATGCTCAAGCAGTCTACAATACAGTAGTACAAGACGCGATTAAATCACTCAAAGAAGGTATAACTCCTGCTCCAAAAGAAACCACACCAGTTCACACTTCAACATCAATAAAAGGCAATATCAACCTGGACGATGTCCTCAACTTAGTCGCCCAAACAGATATTTTTTGGCTAGACAACCTAATTCACGAACAAGTGTAACAATACAAATAAACAGTTAAACATAATTTAAAAACACTATTTATTTGCGAGAAACAATCCGCTTCTGGTATGTTGTATGTATGTATGCGATTTTTATATAAGTATATAACAACCTCAAGATTATCAAAAATTATCATCGTTGGGTCACACCTTTCACCACATCTGCTAGAACATCTACATCGTTAGTTTCCGTCTTCTTTTATGGGAATATAAATTTTTCATTTCGCACGCTCAATTTTAAAATTTATTTTGGGGGGTATGTAACGTCACTAACGAACTCATAATTTTGTTCATTTATAAAATAAAAGACTTATTTAAAGAACTTTCTATAAAGTTCTATTCTTAACTTTATAAAATAATTATTTATTCTTATTTATTTAAAGAACTTTCTATAAAGTTCTATTTTTAACTTTAATAAAATAGAAAATTCTAAATAAATGATGAATACAAATATCATTTGATTTAATAAAACAGAACATTCTAAACTGTTCTATTTCTGCAAAAGTTTTGACAGCTTTGACAAAAGCTATTAAGACAGAATTATAATTTAAATGCCCAAGTAAAGCTTATATACAGATATAGAAGTTCATAGAACAAATCAAAACAATGAGCGATAATTAGATTAATTACTGACGTACACAAACATTGATACATACACATAATATACACATAGATACGCATTTCACAAATATCTTGTACATAAAAAGATTTAATCACTGTGATCGATAAAAAGACTATAAAAAACTGTATGTAAAATATTATTTTTTATATCATCTATGTTTTCTCCTCACAGGTATTATTTTTAAGTATTTTTTCAGGAAGATGAAATACAAATGAAAAATTAAACATATTTTAACCAAAATATACAAAATAGAATGTAATAGAACTTTGGCTTCTATCCTATAAAAGCCGAGTAGCCACCACTGCTCGGTCTCAGTCCATCCAGAGCTCTCAAGTTAGAGACAAGTAAAAACAAGGAAGTCCAAGTTCCAAGTGAACAAAGTGTAAGCAAAAGTATAAGAATAAATTAAAAGATAAAATAAATTATTACTCTTTATTGACTACACCTTTTTATATAAAATTATTATATATAGCAATATTTAAAATAACAAAAATTATTAAAACATTAATGATAGAATCAGTGTTAATATATATTACTAACAAATAATTAATAAAAAGAAATTTTTAATGATTGTCCGAAAAGCCAAGAAGTGCCTATAGGACATTATCATTGTTATTTCTAAAACTTAATAAATACGAGATAACTGTTTCACCTGAAATACAAAGGTGTGTATTCCAGGGGATATATAATTATTCGTATAATATATGATTGCTACTGAGGGTACTATATCTTAAATAACATTATCATATATAACAAAAAACTCAATTGTTATATATGGAGGGCAATACGTTTCTTCAGATAAAATACAATAAAGAGAGATTGATAACTTTTGCACATGGGGAATTTGACAAATCAACTGAAGGATGTAGAAGAAAATATCTCCGATAACATGATCATGGCCAAAATCCTTGGAACTCTACCACAGAAATACGATGGACTCATATTGGCATGGGACAGCGTAGCCGAAAACGCCCAGACACTGGAAAAGCTGAGGGAAAGAGTCTTACGGGAGGAAACTTGGATGAAAAACACCGACGATGTGACCAGCGCCTTGGCGGCCACGAGTATCTTCAAACACCCTGTAAAGGCTAGCAACCATCCCGACAATAACGGCGTAATTTTTGTAAAAATTTCGTATAAATAGTGCAGAATACGAAAATAAAAATAACAATATGAAACCAAGAAAAAATTGGATAACAAAAGCTATAGTAATTTCATGCCGAAGCAAAGAAAAACTATATATATATATATATATAT
>UELU01099547.1:0-22365 GCA_900490025.1 Megastigmus dorsalis
AACTTAGACTGGCACACTGTGTATTAGCTGGAAGTAGTGGTACACATGTTGTGTGTGTATGCGTACATCATGAAATTATGAAACTGATGCTTAGCGGAATCGATATAGAGCGTTTAACAAACGACACAAAATTACCTCTAAAAAATTATCATGATTGCATTCAAGCAATTGTATGCGCTAATCCATCGTGTGAATGTTTCGTTGGAGACTGTTTAGATTGTCCAAATAGAAGAAAACTGAAAGAAATATTACTTAAGACTTTTGCTGATAAGGATATTTATGAAGTAGAATTTGAAACATGAACGCAAACCGATCGATGCACGGTAGTTTCGCAAACTATGAATACTCATGAATACTTAGATTTACTGTGTGACAAATTGATGAAATTAAAAACTCACGATTATATTGCAAAAAACCAGTCCCTTTTTATTAAAGGCATGAAAGAAAATCTATCTCATGGAGAATTCACGATTAGTTTTGATTTTGCAGAAAATTACGGATTTGTAATATAAAATTCAGCTCAATCATTTCATTGGAATAATAATCAAGCAACTATATTCACAGTCGTAATCTATTTTAAGAGGAGGCCGGAGCTACCCCCCTCCTCAATAGTTTGTAGTTCCAAGTTCATAGAAAAACTATAAGTCAAATAAGCCTCATATTGCACAGAACGGTTCATTGTACCAAGCACTATGGCGCTCAGCTCCTGGTATTACTCAAAATGATAAATAAAAAAAGGTACATGCAGAAATAGGCATGTTCAAGAATTTGAGGTTAATTTTCAATGCGTGAATGTCGGTTACTAGTTCCAGCTTTGTGTAAAAACGTCTAATCGTATCCACTTGAAATTGTACAGGGTTATTTATTACATTGAGAACTATGGCGCTCAAGTCCAAGTTTTCATTTTTATAATCAATAGAAAAAGATATCATCAAATATAAAAAGACGTTTTTAGCTCCGACCTCCCCTTAAAGAGAATAATAAACTTGAACACAGGAGCTTAGCTATTATATCTAATAATCTAAAACATGATACTGTACCAGTTTACGAATATCAAAAAATAATTTTAAATTATACCGGGCGTTAAAGGGAAGTAGGATAGGCTCTTCGGCATTGGATAGAGCGGAAAATTCTAAGAAAAAAATCCTATTGCAACTTTTCGATCTGATCAATATTCATTGAGTAATCATCTATTGAAAATTAGCCGAGCGGGCCAATCAGGAGAGAGTTAAAGCCGAGATACTCGGCGGGTTGCCACACTCGACCTGCCATACTGTTGGATATAAAAACATTGCATTGATCCCCTTGCTTTCGTACCGATGTAACATTGTTTTACAACCACTACAAGTAGCTGATGGTAACCAGTTTTTATACTCTCGACTCACTAAACAGCCAAAGCACTGCTGATATATTGCTTGCAATTTTGTGGAAAACGTCCTCATCAAATTTGAGCAAGATAAAGTATGCAGAAATATCAAGTGCTATAAAAGCATCTCTAAAGTCTACAGATCGCAGAGAAGAAGATCATACCGTGGCTCTCGATTTGAATGTGGCTCATATGGAAGTAGATGAATATGACGAATAGGCAAATAAGACATTGAAGAAGAAAATAGTGAAAGTAATAATGATGATGATGAAGATCAGGAAGAGTATGTACCGACAGAAAAAGATACCATAATCGGACGTTCAATCAAGGTGATCTGAATGATTTAGATAGAGACCTTGCGCTGCCAAAAGATGGAGCAGAATTGCTAGCTTCAAGACTAAAAGAAAGAAATATGCTCTCCAAAGGAACGAAAGTTTTATTTTATCGTAATAGAGATGAGCCTTTCCGAAAATACTTTAGTAAAGAAGGAGACTTGGTGTATTGCAATGATGTTTATGGTCTCATGAATGAGTTAAAAGAGAATATATATGAACCCAATGATTGGAGGATATTCAAAGATCTCTCTAAACGAAGCCTCAAAGCATTGTTATTACATAATACAAATGTGTAGGCTCCTGTACCCGTAGCCCATTCGGTAACGTTTAAGGAAAAATATGAAAATATTGAGATGGTTTTGAATAAGATTAAATACACAGAATACAATTGGCAGATTTGTGGGGATCTTAAGATACTCTCCCTAATTCTGGGTCAGCAAATTGGTTTCACAAAGTTTTCATGCTTTCTGTGTCTGTGGGACAGTCGAGATCGCAGTAGTCATTATACTAAAAATTGGCCAGCTCGAGTAACAATGCTAACTAGATCTATGAACATCATAAACAAACCCTTGGTTGAGCCTTCTAAGATTTTCCTTCCTCCTTTGCACATAAAACTTGGTTTAATGAAACAATATGTAAAAGCTTTGGATAAGGAAGGAAAATGTTTCACTTACTTGGTTAAACAATTTCCAGCTTTACCTAGTGGAAAGTTGAAAGAAGGTATCTTTGATGGACCTCAAATTCGGAAGGTATTAAGAGATGAATCCTTCGTTAACACAATGTCCGAGAGAGAACGAGCTGCATGGCTGAGCTTTAAAAGAGTAGTTGAAAATTTTTTGGGTTATCACAAGAGAGAAACTATAGGGAATTGGTAGTCGAAATGCTCAAAAACTATGAGAAATTGGGCTGTTTGATGAGTTACAAGTTGCATTTTCTCGATTCGCATCTTGATAACTTCCCACAAAATCTTGGGGATTACAGCGAAGAACCAGGAGAACGCTTTCATCAAGATATGAAGAAAATGGAAATACGTTATCAGGGTAGGTGGAATGCACATACGATGGCTGACTACTGTTGGACATTAAAGAGAGAGAACACTGACAATAGTAAAAAGCGCAAATGCAATCCACTTCACAGGTGATTTGAGGATAAAAGAGTAAGGAACAGCAGAATGTCTTAGGTTATGGCGTTATCGGGTTATGGGATAATCGGATTTTATTGGGTAATGGGGTTATTGAGGTAAGGTTCTGAGGTATTTAAGGGTCGTGGGATTGAGAGGTTATGGGATTTTAGAGATAGTTTTACAGATAAAGCAATGTATTTGATGGTTTTGGTGGATTTTGAGATACTTCTTGAGGTTAGAAAAAAATTCTGACCTGTAGGGGTTAATCGGGTTGCGGATTTGTTTTCAGCGGGAAAAAAATACATGGAATTCATGGCGCATTTTAATGAAATTATATAGTTTACTACACGAAACACCTGAATTATGCGATAAATTTCTAAATTTGATCTTCTTCTGACCTTGACCCGACCGGGTCACATGGACCACGGATTCGGCTTCAGGGACCCCAAAAACATATAGATATACTAGTTAACTTAGTTTGCGATTTATTTTCTGATATTGACCTTGGCCTGACCTTGACGCTGACGTGACCGGGTCAAATGGACCACGGATTCGGATTCAGCGACCCCAAAAACAATAAATGCACGTGGTCTGGTTTACCGCGCGGGAAACTTTTTTTTTGTGGGTCTGTGTAATCAAGCAACTATATTCACAGTCGTAATCTATTTTAAAGAGAATTATAAACTTAAACACAGGAGCTTAGCTATTATATCTAATAATCTAAATCATGATACTGTAGCAGTATACGAATATCAAAAAATAATTTTGAATTATATAAAAACGAAATTCGAGCCAAAAAATATATTATGAATCTGATGGAGCAGGTCAACACTTCAAAAAGAAAAACAATTTTGATAACCTCAATTTCCATGACAAAGATTTTGGGATACCAGCTGAATAGCATTTTTATGCTACCGCATATGGGAATGGCACATGTGACGGAATTGGTGCTAATTTAGAACGAGGTGCAAAGCGTGCTAGTTTACAATACTCGTAGAATAATCATATTCTTACTGCACAAGGTCTTTAAAACTGGGCAAAAAATTATTGTAAAGAAACTGGAGTATTCTTCAGTGAATAAACAGAATGTGAAAAATCTTTATTAGCATTGAAGCCAAGATTCGATAGCGCTATAGCGATACCAGGTATGTTAATCTATCACGCTTTTATTCCCTCAGCAGAGAACACGCTGAGACTAAAAAAGGTTTCACTTGCTTCTGAGTATGATATTTTTGCCAAAGTAAAGAACACAAAAATTTCTGTGATGAAAGTCAAAATGAAAACACATGTAACAAAAAGAAGTAAAAAAAACTAAAGAATTACCAAAGAAAAGTTCTGTTGCTAAGAGAAGGTAAGCATGAGATCGAGGTATACACTGCGCGGTTAATCAAACAGAAGTATTATCCTGTCTCGAAAAATATCGAGGAAGAGATGCATCGTCAGGTGAAAGAATTACTCGAGGCTGGAGTAATCAAACCATCTGACAGTGGTTGGTCAAGCCCTGTCGTGTTTTTTAAAAAGAGTAGCGGCAAATCCTTTGCCTTTCATGGATCAGATTTTACGTAAGCTGCAGTCAGCTAGATATATCTCTACGCTTGACTTGAGTAGTGCGTATCATCAGATTCCACTGAAGCCCGAATCGAAGCCCATAACAGCGTTTACGGTACCTGGTATGGGCCTCTTTCAGTACACTCGGCTACCTTTTGGATTATGCCAAGCTGGAGCAACGTTCCAACGATTAATCGACAAAGTTATCGGATCGAAGCTCGAGTCATATGCGCATAGCTACTTGGATGACATCATCATCGTAACCGAAACGTTTGATGAGCATCTAAGGAGGCTCGAGCAGGTGCTCAAACGCATCGACGATGCAGATCTCACTATCAACCGTGAGAAAAGTGCATTTTGCTAAGAAGAGGCAAAATATCTCAGTGTGATACTGAACCGAGATTGATTTTGGCCCGATCCTGAAAAGATTGCGCCAATCATGGAATATCCGGCTCCCAGAAACCTGAAGCAGCTCAGGAGTTTTCTAGGGATGGCATCGTGTGTAGAAAATTTTTGAAAGATTTTGCCATGATAGCCGAGCCACCTACTCAGCTTACAAAGAAAGCGAGGAAGTATGAGCGACTCGAAGAGCAGCAATCGGCTTCTGGTCATATAAAAGCTTTGATTGCGGCTGCTCCAGTGCTCCAGCAACCACAAGTTGATGTGCAGTTTGTTGCACAAACTGATGCCAGTGATACCGTATTAGGAGCAGTACTTCTCCAGATGATTGATGGAGATGAAAGAGTGTTCGAGTTCGCCAGTCGAACTTTAGCTCGGGCCGAAAGATACTATAGCGTGACAGAAAGAGAATGTCACGCTGTAGTATGGGCTATTAGGCAATTCAGACCATACATTGAAGGGTATGAATTCGAGGTGGTCACTGATCACAGCAGCTTGCGTTGGATATGCAGCCTGCACAATCTAACGGGCAGGTTTGCTCGATGAGCCGTACATATACACCGTGGAGCACCGGAAAGGCGCTCTCAATAACGTACCTAGCGCCTTGTCTCGTATGTACGAGAGCGCCAAACCTAATATTGGTACAATATCTTGGGGTGATGACACTCAAGATGAGTGATATCTCCACTGGGTACAGAAGGTTGAAGAAGATTCCAATGATAACCCGAGTTATAAGGTTATAGGTTGGCAACTATATCTTTACCAACCAAATGAATTGCTGATGGGCACGCTCGTCCATGATGAAGCCTGGAAGCTCGTTGTGCCAAAAGAGAAGCGAAAAGCAGTGCTTCATGTAGGGTATGACGTGCCAACTGCGAGTCATCTCGGAAGAGACAAGACTTATTCCCGGATAGTTAATTTATATTATTGGCCGAGCATGTATAACGACGTGGAAGCCTATATTCGACGATGCACTGTATGTCAGCAGTGCAAAGTCGAACAACGTGCTCCAGCAGGGCTGATGGGTCGAAAGACTGTGCCTAGACTATGGTAAGTGGTTGCAGGTGACATCATGGGTACTTTGCCCAAATCTGTAAAAGGATTCGAGTATATCTTGGTCTTTCAGGATTTATTTACGTGATGGGTCGAGGTTATCCCTATTCGCAAAGCTAATACAAAAACAGTCCCTGAGGAGCTCAAAGAACGTATCTTTTTGAGATATAAATCTCTTGAAGTCTTCCTTTTGGATAATGGCACGGAGTTTAAGAACCGGGCCATTGATAGTTTTCTGATAGAAAAAGCTGTGCACCATACTACGGTGCCACCATATCATTCGCAGGCAAATCCAGTGGAGCGGGTTGATCGGTCACTGAAGACAATGCTCATGGCATTTATTGAAAAGAGCCATAGAACATGGGACGATAATTTTCCAGAGCTCGTGTTTGCGTTTAACACGGCTGTGCATAGTTCAGTAGGAGCCAGTCCTGCTCTTCTGAATTATGGAAGACAACCAATGCCTGCTTCGACAATTTGTCGAGATCAAGAGCTAGCTGCTCTAGATTGTGCCAGACATTCCTAAGTTCCTCTCATTTTCCTCTTTGTTTGATTTCAGGATGGATAAAGAAGAATTCATGCACAATTGCGCGCATTTGTTGAAGGAGTTGCCGATTGGGTCCGAGGAGGAGTCAATGGCCTCAGTCTCAATATCCGAGGTTGATCGGGAGATGGTCCCGATCATACGCGCTCGGGTACGCGTGAGCTTGCACCGCCCGTACTCCACTGGACAACCCCCGGTCCAGTTTTAAGAGGACGTGGAGGAAGAGGGCGCCATCAACGTCGGAGGCGAAAGATGAAGGCACCGTTGCTCAGCAAGAAAGCGCGGTGCCACGCATCAAGCAGGAGGTTGCATAGGAGGAGGGCTCCTGTACAGCTAACGAACCATTAGGCGTGTAAGCTCTGCCCGAGAGCCTGAGCCTTCTCAAGATCGAGGTGGCAGAGGACGAGGGCGACGAGGTCCGAAAACGGCTCCAGCACCCTCATGGAAGAAGAGACATTCGTCACGCTCGACCAGTTGTTGAGCAGCATGGCGATGCTGGAAGCCGGAGAATGCGGAAGTGGCTTTCGCTAGTAGAAATCCGGCGCCTAGAGCACCGCGCAGTTTTCCGGGTCCTGAAGCACCGGCGCCTCCGTAAGGAAGCAGAAGAGCGGCGAGCCCGCGTGGAAATGGCCCGCCTTGAGCGTGCTCGCGTGGAGCGAGTAAGATCTGAAGAGGCACTAAAGCGGGCCAAGCAGCGAGAGGAGGTCTTGCTTTTGCTTAACATTTTCATAGTTTTTTAAGTGAAATTTTTAGTGCAATAAAAATTTGTTAGTAAAGTGAAGTAAGTATAGTTCACTATTATAAAAACGTGAGTTATGAACCTTTTCGCTCCGGGGATTTTTCCTTTAACCTTTAGAGTGTCGGGATTTGAGAAATTTTAAAATCCCCGTTTTTCTATGAAAAAGTGAGTTTGGGCCATGCACAAAAGTCGAAACTAAGGCCAAGTCTTTGGCAGATCGGGGCATGACGCCTCCAGGCGTCATCCCGGCCCGGTACGGTAATGCGCATGGTAATTTTTTTTCTTTTTCGTAAAAAACGTTTAGAAGATTTCCCAAGCCTCAAAAATGTTTCCCTAGGGGTTTCTGGGGTTGCTGAATATGATTCTGCAATCAAACTTTCAAAATTCATATGGCGGATCCAATATGGCCGCCTTTTTGAACGATAGTGTTTCAAATAATCTTTCAAAAATTATCAAGGACGGAAAATCGAACACGTATTTTGCCGATTTTCAATCCGCGCCGCGGTTTCTGAGATATTCAGGTGGAAAGTTTTCAAAAAAAAGCACCCGGTATAGTATCCGCCATATTACTTCCGCCATTTTGAATTTTCATTTTGATGACAGAATCGAGTTCAGAGACCTAAATAACCCTCAAAGACCCACTTAGGTGTGCTTAATTAATGAAAAAACATATGACGCCTACAGGCGTCATCCCGGCCCTCTAAAGGTTAAAATTGACCTCGCATTTTAGCTGAATTTCATGACTTAAGTGAATGATATTCTTATGACAAGTCGCCGCTCGGAATGCTGGTCCATACATGGACCAGTCCCGGAGCGGAAAGGTTAAAAGTGAAAATGCTGTGTTGTAGCCGCTGTTATTTTTGTTGCCATTTTTTTCGCCGTTGTTATCGTGTCTTTTATCACTACCGTCAGTACCGCCTCCGTAGTTGTGCCGTCACCGTTGCTGCTGTCCTTCAAATCACTGCTGGCGCCACTGTAGCCATCTTTTTTTTTTCAATAGGCAATTTTGATCCATAATATAGATAATAGGTGCAATGTTAATCTAGTTTTTTCAATTTTATGTATTTTACAAACTGCTATATCACGACTTAAAAAAAGCGTACATAGTCGACTAAAAAATTAAATTATGGCTTAAAAGAAAAGCTTTACAGAGAAATTAGTTAGATTCATGACAAAATTTTTTGTTAACTCATATACTGTAAAAATTCGAAATAGTAGGTGTCTTAGGCATTTGACATTATTTCCAACATTAGAAGTGCAATATCTTCGCTTGTAATGACTGAAATCGAAAAATCCCGACGAGGCTTTAAAGGCTGCGGTCTCGCATAAATTTCTCTTAGTACTGAAATTCACCGACGATTTCGATACAAAAATACCAAATGAAAAAAACTTTTCACTCGAAATTTCGTGTTTTTTGTTAAATAAACAAATATAACTTTGGTAAAATGCATTTTTTGAAATTCTGAATGCATAAATCGAAAGTTCAGACAATTTTACATTGGAAATAGTTTGTCTCAATTTTTTTACGTGCGATTTTATACTAAATAAAGCCATTGAAAAAGTGAAAATAAGTGTCCGTTCAGGCCTTTATGGGTTAAGGAGGTTCACTGGATTTCTCATTTTTGAGTAATTTTAAAAATTTTTTTTTTTACTTTTAAAATAGTAATACTTATACCTGGTTAAAATTTCAAGAAGCTGAATCTTGTCGAAATCGAGAAATCTTTCCTCAAAATTTCAACATTTAACACGTATTCCCTACTCCAAGCCATGCGAATAAAGACATATTTTATTATATCATAAGAACTTTTTAAGGAATTTTTTTAAAAAACTAGTATATGATAGAAAATAACAATATAAAGGTTACAAAAAATAAAAAAGGAAGTTCACCTTCTGCTTTGTAAGTTAAAGCAATTCAAATTCTGTTATTGAGAGTTTTATGTAAGAAAAGCAAAAGAGGTAAGGAAGAATATTGCGAAGAGCCGACAATGCTGAAAGCCGTAGAAGAGAAGTCTCGAACTCGGTAAATTTGAAAAGGCATATGTATGAATTACCCATTCGTATTTATTTAGTTCATGTGATGTGTTTCGCACGAGCAAAGCGAATACGTGGCAAGGCTCACAACGCTCAAGCGCACCGATACATAAACAACCAAAACATTCATATATTTTGATCTTTTGAACATTTCGGCCTGAAACTTTACCGAAACCTTCTTTAGGCTATACCGAATAATGTTATGCATTACAAATTTCGAATTTCAAAAACACTTTTTTCACACTTTTACCGTTTGAAAGAAAATGTACAACATTAAAAATGGATTTTTGTTTCGTATTTTTTGTTCCTATTACGTAATATGCTTTAAAGTTTTAACGTAAGGCATCAGTATCTACATGTATTCAAGAATATTTAACCAAATTTCAAAAGATTTCATGCACATACGTATGAGTAATGCGAATTGAAATCAAAAGAATTTTTATAAATCCCGTTCAATCGCGTTAGTGTACAGTCCCTTTTAAAATCTAACGGATACGTATCGGTGTAAAAAGGCTAAACAAACACGGCGGA
Organism: Megastigmus dorsalis; assembly: GCA_900490025.1. Taxonomy (NCBI): domain Eukaryota; kingdom Metazoa; phylum Arthropoda; class Insecta; order Hymenoptera; family Megastigmidae; genus Megastigmus; species Megastigmus dorsalis. Next base: position 9,670 of record UELU01099547.1, read on the forward strand.
GCGCAGTAAACTTACTGTTACAATGGTAGCAAGTGATGCTCCTTAAACCATATGTTCAGTCAATTTTGATTTTTTAAATAGATACCCACATTTTTGTTGTCAGAATCAGAAAAGGCGGGAAATTTCATGTTGAATTATGTATTAAGATTTGTGAGACCTCTACGGGTCAAAACTAGGTCAAAATTATGCTAGGGAACAATAATGCGAATAATTATATATACAACGCGAAATTCTGGGATTTTGTTGGATTCTGGGATATCAATTTAAATCTATACAATTATCTATACTATTAATAAAGACAAGTCGGAGTTTTCAACTTGAACGCGTCTACCGAGAAACCTAATGAACCGATTCTTCTGAAACATTTTATACTGGTCCTTGATAGTGTCCAGAAGGTTTTACAAGTATAAAATATTAATAAAGAGAAGTCACAGAAGAAGAAACAGTTTTCGAAAATTGGCAATGGGACGATGGAAAACGATAATGGCTACATTAATATCGATCAAACAATTGGAAAAATAGTCACTACATTAGAAGAGCTGATTTCTTAAGTCTGTCCTGATATTTATTATTTATCAAGCAAATGATATTAATGGTTGTGTGAGAGAGCAATTATATCCTCTAGAAATATCACTGCAAATGAGATTAATGCAATCATAATTTGAAGCTGAATCCAGAGAATATCTATCTATCGAAACAGTAATGACTTCCGACGATGTAGTTCGTTATCCGCAAGAGTTTCTTAATTCTCTCTCCATCAGGGTTTACTCCTCATAAATTAGTATTGAAAGTCGAAGCTTCCATTACGTTATTACGTAACCTTTAACCACCAAATCTATGGAATGGTATCAGACTGCACGTCAAGTGTTTGCAAAATAGCATTATTGAAGCCACCTCTTCTCAGTGGACCAGCAGCTGGAGAGCTTGCATTCATTCCACGTATTCCACAGATCGCTTTAGATTTCCAATTTAAAAGACATCAATTTTCAATCAGAGTATCTTTGGATATCACTATGAATAAGGCACAAATCGAAACCATCAACAACGTTGGAGTGGATCTACGTTCGGAACGCTTTTTCCACGGACAACCGTACGTTGCATTTTCTAGAACTGGGAAACAAATAATCTTAATTGCTGCCGGTAACGAAACTAAAAATATTGTCTGCTATGAAATTATATGATAAAAAAAGATACTTCTAAAAGCTATTTCTAAAAACTCCATGGACGGTTATGTTTATTTTTTTTCCAATGCTGCAAATTCTGGTTCAAAATCCTGCAAGCGTCACTTTTCAGGGCCAAAAAAAATTTTTTTAAAAGTCAAAAATTGTGTTGGTAATTATTTTAAAGTGTCATTTTCAGGGTCACTGAAAATTTTTACATGTACAAATTATCATATTGATCAATTAATCAGTAACTAAAAAAATCGATAGAATTTGTCATAAATATTTACGAAATAATAAAAACTCAGTAATAATCTCTGGCGAAGCCGAGACGCGGGATGCTAGTTGTTTAATAAACTAAAACCCCACAACCCCCGACCTTGAAATCGAACGCCTACTGCAAATTTCTCCAAAATTTGTAGAGATGTTTGTCTCGGACCCCTGAGCAACTGTCATGTTTTTCATATTTTTAAAAGCTATGGCTTCCTACATGTAAACTTCCAAAGTTGTTCAAAAACGCGGATTTTGATAAATAGTCGTTTATTGACTCAAAATTCAACGAAAACGGGGTTGTTAAAAAACTACATAGTTGTTAAGAAATTTCGCGACCTTTTCAAAAACAATACCATTTAGCCAATTAAGGCACTTTGGTCATTTTTAGGACAAAAAATGACCTGAATGTAACAGCGGCACTTTTTTTCTTTTATTTTTACAATGATAATGGATTTCTCGTTGGAAAATACATCAGATATGAAGTTTTTAGAATGGGTAACAAGTATTTTAAATTTTACAGCGTTATTTACAAAAAATTCCATGATATTATAGAAATACGGTGCTCTGGCCAATTTTATTGTTTTCGAGATCCATAAGTTGATTGTTTTAGTTTCGAAAAATTATAAAAACACCGCAGATATATTACTTTAAAGTCTACTGTATTTAAAAAAATGCCAACTTTAGAGTCTTATGAAACTTATTGTGCGCGAATCAAGTATCTTGTTGCTTGTATTTTTCATACATATATATAGATATAGAAACAGATTTAGCAACCGTAGCTTAATCAATACATATACATATATATATAGTGAAGTTCTAGTATTTCTGGGACGATTTTTAGTATGGATTGTTACTTTGTGGGATAAAAGCGTCTTTTTTGGATCTCCCAAAACGTCCCAGAAATACCAGAACTTGACTATTTATATATATATATATATAATATCTTTCTATCTTTATATATCTAAATAAAAAATACAAGCAGTAATATACGTGTTTTGTAAACAATGCAAAATTTATAATGCTCTAAAGTTAGTATTTTCTGAAAATACAGTAGACTTTGAAGTAATATATCTCCGGTGTTTTTTGATGATTTTTCAAAATTAAAATCACCATCTTAAGGGTCTTTTGAAGATGAAAAATTGAGCCCCGATGAATTTTAAATTTTTAAGAACGCGATTTGCGGCAGACCTTTAAAAGACGATAAAAGTAGACAGAGCTGCATTGTTGTATAAAATTTTTTGTAAATAGCGCTCAGAAATTTAAAATACTTGGTAGCCCACTCTAAAAACTTCATATCCGATGTATTTTCCAATGAGGAATGCATTTTTCATGCTAAGAAAAAGAAAAAAGGGCCGCTGTTACATTTAGTCCTAAAAATGGCCAAAAGGGGCCTTAATTAGCATAATTGTATTGTTTTTGAAAAGGTCACGAAATAATAAACGACTATTTATAAAATTCGAGTTTTTGAGGCACTTAGGGAGCTTGCGTGTAGGAAACCATAGCTTTGAAATATCTGAAAAGAATTAGGCTTGCTCAGGGGCCCGAGATAAACATCTCCGGAAATTTTGGAAAAAATCAATTTTTTTTTGCTCTTTGCTGTTGACGTGGAGTCGCCCATATATATATATATTGAATAAAAAAGCAATATTAGAATAAAAAAAACAATATATTATTTATATCTCTGTATTTACATTTGAAATTAATTTATTTGGAAGTTTTTTAATTTGATTTCTCTAAGTTTATTTGAACGTATGTCTGTACTTTAATATTATGATGTTAACAGAAAATTGATTTTAATATTATTTTAAATTTTTATAATTAATGGTTGCAACATTTTTTTATCTTTTTAGATTGCTTGTCACAACTTCCGCTGATCAGACTGCGAAATTATGGAAGACTTCAGATTTTACTGAGATGCAGACACTCCAGCATGAAGCAAAGCGATGGGTTTGGGATGTAGCTTTTAGCGCTGACTCGCAGTATATTTTTACAGGTGCAGCTATACATTTTTATTCTTGTATTCGTCCGTGGCACAACTTAAGTTTGTAGATATATTAAGGTTGTTTATTATGTACACGTGCATATCCGAAAATGCTGAAGCTGCATATAGCATAATTGAGGGCGCTAACTGACTGGTATCTAATAAACATAGTAAAATGGGTCGTATGCATATGTTTTATATACTATAACGAATTCTCGATTGAATTTAATATTCAATCGTTAATTCGATAATACGCTCGATCCGGCGGCGCTCGAGCAGCGGGGATGATGAGCGGGAAAGTGAGCGTAGGTAAGTGTCGCGAGAGAGAGAGAGGGAGAGAGAGAGAGAAAGGGTATATCGCGAGTAAGAGAGGGAGAACGGTAATTAGCGCGCGAGAGAAGTGAGCTATCGCGGATTAGATCGATTTCCGCCGCGACAGATACCTCACGCGCGAACGAGAGAGAGAAACTGCGACTGGTGTGATAGTGTGTGTGTGTGTGTGTATGAGTGACCACCACAACCCTTATCCTTCATTGTACTGGGCTGCAGCCAGTGCAATAACCAGCCGATTCACATCGCAGAGAGACAGAGAGAAAAGGGGCAGCACAGCATGACTAAGTACTGTGTACTTTATGCAGGAAGCGACGGATCGCAAGCCTTTGCCTTATCGATTCGCGAGCCTTTGCCTTATCGGTTCGCGAATCATCAAGTAATTACATCTGTAATCGATTTTATCATAGAATATAGTTTGTTTATGAGATTCGCGCTGTTATTCTTTATGAGAAATTCCTATTCTCCCTAATATCCCGCGATTACCACCGCCTCCGTGGGCACAGTAGATAGCGGATCTACTGTGCATTTATCTGAGCAAGCTGGACTCGTGAGCATTGCACGGTGCTCACGAGTATATTGTCCGAGCATCGGAAAGCGAGATTCAGCAAGAGAGTCTCGCGTTTGTCAACGGAAGCTGTTTAATCCTGATCGAGTTAAATCAGTAGGATTTTCCCACTGCAACGTGCAGCAGATTAGAGGGTTACTGCACACTGAAAGAAAAACAGCCCCGTTACAACTGGCGCCCTTAACATGTTCGGTTTCGGGATTTAGGCGCGGAAAACATTAAAGATTTAGTGCGTTCTTGTAGTAGTGCAGAAATCGCGTATCAATAAAAGATACGGATTTCGGCTGCAGAAAAAGTTGAGTTCGGCAGCAGTTTTGAAATATCATTTCGAATAATATTTCAAGCACTGTACGCGTCGAAATATAGGTGCGTTAAATCGGGATGGTACGCGATTCAAAGACGCTCAAAGTCAGTGCGACTTTGTTTACATTAGGAGGAGCAAAATCGCAGAGTTGCTTCTAGCACAAGGCTAGAAAGCAGAAGTTTTGGGCCAGGTTTTGGCCTGCGTCAAGAGATGCAGGCCGATACTATAGCCCAGAGGAGGGCACATGTACATTTTCAGGAGACTTATACACAGTATCCTGAAAATAGCAGCCTTCTAGAGGATACACATGTGCCAAGAATGGCTCCGAAAGTTTCAGGTGCTCAAGGAGTAGGCGCAGTCTGGGGAAGGGGAAATCTCTCAGGTAGCCACAGACCAGAGAGTATGAACATCGAAACGATGGATTTGAGTACAGGTGACGTGCTCAGATCCAATACCAGATCGATGTATGAGAATAACTCTCATTTGAGATCATCGAACAGAGACATAGGCCACATTGTCAGAAAATGGCAAGTTTGAGTCTCTGGTGAAAAAGACCAGAGTATCGACATATTCTTGAAAAGAGTCGGAGAGTGTCGAATATTGTCCAATCTGACAGAAGAGGAGTTATTATCCTCTCTGTCAGAATTATTGACTGGAGTTGCGGCCATTTGGTACAGAAATGGTCGTGACAAATGGAGAACATGGGCTCAGTTCTGTGCAGCTGCTGAAAGATGGTATGGAGCAAACAAAGGCTTTCAGCAGCGTCTGGTAACAGAGGCCAATGCGAGGATGCAAGGTCAAGATGAGCCTGCACGTGATTTTATCACTGCTTGCAGGCGATTTTATTAAAGCAAGTTCCTGTGCCGAGGCTGGAGGCACAGCTAGATATTATGCACCAGAATATGCTACCAAAGCTCCAGTTCATGGTACGTCGCGCAGAGGCGCGTGACGTAGAGTCCCTGATGGAGCTGGCTAGAGAAGCGGAGCACATATCTGCGGCAGGAGAGGCTTTTGAACCTCCGCTGTCTCCACAGCACACAGTAATGCCAGAGGCGGCATACAAGAGGACAGCCAGCCGCAGAAGACGAAGTCAAGCGTCTCTGCAGTAGCAGAGACGAAAGTAGCCGCAGTGAGCCAAGTGCCGCGAGTTATGTCGGACTTGGCTCAAATCTTAAAAGAGATGCAGGCTTTTAGAGCAGAAATGAAGGATCGCTCGCGGAGCAAGTCCCCGCGAGAGTCCAAGAAAAGGCAGGGGTATTATAAGCCGAAAAGCAGGCAGAGCTCTCCCAAGGAGAAAGGCTCTAGAGCAGAGCATAGTGGCGATTCTCGTCCATCTAGCTCCAGAAGAGTGAACAAGCCATTGAAGTGCTTTGTTTGTGATCAGCCGGGGCATTCAGCGCGATATTGCCCGAATAGCAAGGCGGAAAACGAGAAAAGGAGCACGCAGTAGAGGTCACTGTGGCTCCTATAACCCCGCCTAAGACCTCCGAATCGGCCAAAGAGGCTGATAAGAGTTGCTCAGAAGGTAAGAGGACCTCTGAGCAACCAGACGGGTCAATAGAAGGATGCTCGAATCCTGATGAGAGCGAAGACCGTTGGTGGCTCCAAGTACACATTGGTGGCTACATGATTCATGCATTATTTGAACCAGGAGCCGCACGCACTGTGATGGGATCTGTAGGACTACATATCGCTAGTGCATGTGGCAGAGAGCTTCGGCCTAGTTATGGCAGAGGGGCGAGAATGGCAAATGGTCATTACGCGTGCATCGTAGGCTATGTTAGCTTACCTCGAGATCGCAGGGATCCAAAAAGATGTAACGGTGGCTATTATGCCCGAGTTGGACTCTGACTGTTATGTCGGAGTCAACTTTACAAAATTGTTTAAGGCAATCTTGGATCCTTGCAAGAATCAGCTGTTTTTCAAGGATGAAAATAGGCATGTTGATCTCGAAATGCCTGGGCTTAGCGAGAGGCAAGTTACAGCTGTTTCCGCCATAGGACTCACTGACATGGAGTCAGCTGAGAGAGAGCAGCTTGAACGATTGCTTGATCGAGCTATTAGGGCTCCAGTGAGTCTACTTAGGTGTACTAAGTGGATGGAGCATGAGATAGATGTAGGTTCAGCTCGGCCCATTCAGCAAAAGCATTATCCTGTATCTAAAAAGATCGAAGAGGAAATACACCGCCAGGTCAAGGAGTGGCTCGAGGCGGGAATAATTGAGCCATCTGTGATGGTGAAAAAGAGTAGCGGCAAGTATAGAATGTGCATAGACTTTAGAAAAGTCAATGCAGTTTCTAAGCCAGATGGTTATCCATTGCCATTTATGGATCACATCCTGCACAAATTCCAGTCAGCTAGATATATATCTACGCTTGATTTGAGCAGCGCGTATCACCAGATTCCTTTTGAAGCCGGAATCAAGACCCATTACCGCATTTACGGTGCCTGGGATGGGCATATTCCAGTATAAAATAAGGCTTTTCAGACTATGTCAAGCAGGAGCGTCCTTTCAAAGACTCATTGACCGAGTGATTGGATCAGAACTTGAGCCGTATGCCTTTATTTATTTGGATGGCATCGTTGTTGCGAATGTGTCATTCGAAGAGCATCTAGTGCGGCTTGAGCAAGTGCTCCAGGGAATAGATAAGGCAGGTCTGACTCTCAACCGAGAGAAAATTGTCAAGAAGAGGCAAAATATCTCGGTGTGATAGTAAATCGAGACGGATTTCGGCCCGAACCAGAGAAGATCGAGCCGATTATTAAATATCCGGCGCCAAGAAACTTAAAACAGCGGCGACGTTTCTTGAGCATGGGGTCGTGGTATAGAAAATTTCTAAGAGATTTTGCCACGATCTCTGAGCCACTCACCAAGCTGACTAAGAAAGCTAGGAAGTATGAGTGGCTCGAAGAGCAACAAGCATCTTTTGATCAAGTCAAAGTTTTGATCGCAACTACCCCTGTGCTGCAGCGCCTATGCTTTGATGTACAGTTTGCTGTGCAAACGGATGCTAGCGATACTGGGTTAGGAGCAGTACTTCTTCAGATAATAAATGGAGAAGAGCGAGTGCTCGAGTTTGCAAGCCGTACTCTGTCTCCGGCAGAAATGAACTATAGCGTGACAGACAGAGAGTGTGTGTCTTGCCGTAGTATGAGGTATAAAGAAATTTAACCCATGCATAGAAGGCTATGCGTTGAAAGTAATAAATGACCATATCAGCATTCGCTGGTTCTGTAGTTTGCACAATCCTACAGGCAGACTTGCTCGATGGGCCTTAGAATTGCAAGGTCATACGTACACAGTCGAGCATAGGAAAGGCGCACTTAATAATGTGCCTGAAGCTCTATCTCGTATGTACGAGAATGAAGAGCCGGCTGTCAGCGCAATATCTTGGGTCGAAGAGACCCGTGATGAATGGTATTTGCGCTGCATACAGAAAGTAGAAGAGGACTCGACTGGCATTCCTAAGAGTAAGATTGTCGGGTATCACCTGTACTTCTATAGGCCTGATGAAGCCTTAGAAGATACTATAGGCGATGATGATGGTTGGAAGCTTGTCATGCCCATAGAGAAACGGAAAGAAGCTATTCAAGAGGGGCATGACGAGCCGACTTCAGGTCATCTAGGCGGAGAGAAAACATACACCCAACTAGCCAATTTATACTTTTGGCCGGATATGTATAAGGACGTAGAGGCCTATGTTCGACAATGCTCTGTATGTCAGCAGTGTAAAGTCGAAAAATGTGCACCGGCTGGATTTATGAGGCGACGGACTATCACTAAACCGTGGCAAGTTGTTGCAGGTGATATTACGGGTCCTTTGCCGAAATTCTTGAGAAGTTATGAATATATCGTAATCTTTCAGCATTTATTCACGCGATGGGTAGAGGTAATATCCATTCGCAAGGCCAACGCAAAAACCGTCCTTAAGGAGCTCAATGAGCGGGTCTTTATGAGATACGGAGTTCCTGAAGTTTTCTTCTCTGACAATGGCACTGAGTTTAAAAACCGTGCCATTGATAGCTTTCTGATAGAGAGAAAGGTGCACCACACTACGGTGCTACTTATCATCCGCAAGCAAACCCAGTGGAACGAGTGAATCTTTCCATAAAGACGATGATAGTGGCATTTATCGAAGAGAACCATCGTATTTGGAATGAGTAGTTGCCAGAACTTGTCTTTGCTTTCAATACGGCTGTGCATAGTTCGGTACGCGTCAGTCCAGCCCTACTGAACTATGGTAGGCAGCCATTGCCTCCTTCGACAATTCGAAGAAATCAAGAATTGGTTGCTCTTGATAAAGAGCAAAGCAAAGCTCTGGATAGATGGAAAAGGGAGATGCAAGAGCTCGTTATGTTGCGAGATAGCGCAAGTCGTAAGTCGGATGTCTCACATGATCGGCAGGCTGCCTATTATGACGCACGTCGAAGGCCAGCTGACTGTGTAATTGGAGACAAAATGTGGAAGAAGAATAAGATTCTTTCTTCAGCAGGTCAAGGGCTGAGCGCGAAGCTAGCTCCTAAATTTACTGGTCCGTACGAGATAACAGCCCAGCTAGGTTTTAATACCTACGAGTTTAAAGATATGGACGGCAAGATGATTAACCCCGTTCATGCTGAGCAGATTAAGCGATATGTCGCGCATGAGAGTCAAGTGGATTTGACTGAAGAAGATGACGCCGAGACTCAACCTACGTTGGATGCGAGCGTTGAGATGGCGCTAGTCAGTGCACCAACAGGTCAGCAACACTCCAACGGGAGATGTAAGGCTGACCGTGTGACTCAAACCTCGCGGTTCCGTGGAAGGCCCCGGAAGGCCGCGAAAGTTGTTAAGTGAGCGAGACTGCGTACCGAGACGGCTGCATCTTCCCAACCCCTTTGTTTGGTTTCAGGATGGATAAAGATATGTTTTTGCGCATGTGCGCACAATTCTTCGAGAGTGTGGCCTTGAGGGCCGAGGGAGAAACTCCCTCAGTCTCAATCACCTAGGCGGACCGGGAGATGGTCCCCCGGGTGATGCAGTGGGCGAGCAGAGTTGCGCCGCCCACATACTACAGGACCACCGGCCTTATCGGAGGAGGATTTGGCACAGGGCGGGGAGCCTTGTGCCGTTACGGAAGAAGAGGGTGCCGAGGCTCGTCGAGAGAGCGCGGTACCACTACTGCCATCCACTCCACGGGAGAAAGTCGTGGCACAGGGCATGAGCTCCTGTATCGGACCGGAGAAATTTAGCCCAGGCACGTCAGTGGAGAGGCCTGGGCTAATGAAGATCGAGCCTGACGAGGAGGGGGTGTAGAAGAAAGAGAAGATGGGCCCACCTCCACGAGAGCTTGAGGCGCATTGCTTGGAGCTGCTGTTGGAGCAGACGCGGGAGGCTTCCCGCGCCAGTAGCCGTCTAGAGGAGGAGGCCTTCGGTGAGTTAGACGCTTTTATAGAGCGTCACGGAGACCAAGGAGGCCATAGTATGAAAAGATGGATACCTCTGGTTTAGGCCCGTCGGGCCGAGCTTCGGACCGTAGACGGGACCCGCAAGGATCGGCGGCTGCGGAAAGAGGCAGAGCAGAAGAGGGCCCGGGTGTCCACTATATAAGTAGGATATAGCAGCCGGTGCCCCTTTTTTTAATATAGTCACTATTTTTCTATTTGTTTTGCAAGAAATATTGAATTTTATTTTGATATTCCTTCGAATCATCCAAGTAGGTTCCTTACCCGTTCCAAATATCGTCGGAGAGCGTAGGATATCGAGTTGTCACAATCCTGGTATCCAGCGTCTGGGAGAGGGGTATAACGAATTCTCGACTGAATTTAGTATTCAATCGTTAATTCGATAATACGCTCGATTCGACGGCGCTCAAGCAGCGGGGATGATGAGTGGGAAAGAGTGCGTAGATAACACAGGCCGACAAAATTTGACAAAAGTCAAAAGCCAGAAAGCAGACCAAACATTTCCGAAGGATTTTGATGCGCTGAATCCGAATCCAAACTCAAAATTGCTCCTGTACGTTAGGTTTTCAAGATATCCTAACCTAAAAGTGCAAAAACGCGTTTTTTAGCTGTTTTTGAGGTTATGTAACGGAACAAGAAAAATGTCTACCACAAAAGCTAATATGGAATTTGAAAGTATTAATCTCCCCCTTTCAAACCTACTTCGATTTTTTGGGATATCTTTATTTTTCACCAAAATATTGTAATTTGAAATTTTTTATTTTAGCGTTTTAACCCATTAACGCTGTGGTGTTCAGATTTATACAACGCATTCTCTATTGCTGACGGTACGATATTTTTTCTTCAAAACATTATGTCAGGGGTTTTCGAGGATGCCCTTTCTATTGCCGGTGTCAGTTTTTTGTTATAACCCCTAGAAAATCCAATATGGCGGCCGTCAACAAGACTTTCATAAACAACATTATACTGACCAACTGTCCACTCTAATCTGTCTGGCCATTTCACCGTTATCCAATATAAATTACAATATTTTGGTGAAAAATAAAGATATCTTAATAAATCCAAGTAGGTTTGAAAGGGGAAGATTAGTTTTTTGAAATTCCATATTAGCTTTTCTGGTAGACATTTTTCGTGTTCGGTTACATAACCTCAAAAACAGCGAAAAAACGCGTTTTTGCACTTTTAGGTTAGGATATCTTGAAAACCTGACGTATAGGAGCCATTTTGAGCTCGGATTCGGATTTAGCGCATCAAAATCCTTCGGAAATGTTAGGTCTGGTCTCTGGCTTTAAAATTTGTCGGCCTGTGTAATTGTCGCGAGAGAGAGAGAAGGGGCAGCGCAGCATGAGTAAGTACTGTGTACTTTATGCAGGAAGCGATGGATCGCAGCGGCGATCCGTGTATGTGTGTGCGTGCGCGCCGTTAGAGCCTTTGCCTTATCAGTTCGCGAATCATCAAGTAATTACATCTGTAATTGATTTTATCATAGAATATAGTTTATTTATGAGATTCGCCCTGATATTCTTTACGAGAGATGCTTATTCTCCCTAATACCGCCGCCTCCTCGAGTACAGTAGATAGCGGATCTACTGTGCATTTATCTGAGCAAGCTGGACTCGTGAGCATTGCACGAAGCACACGAGTATATTGTCCGAGCATCGGAAAGCGAAACTCAGCAAGAGAGTCTCGCGTTTGTCAACGGAAGCTGTTTAATCCTGATCAGTGGTTTAAATCAGTAGGATCTTCCCACTGCAACGTGCAGCAGATATGAGTGTGCAGTACAGGGTTACTGCACACTGAATGAAAAACAGCCCCGTTACAGTACGTTGCTGTAAAGCTTACTCTATGTTTCAACTCCGGAGCTCATTGGAAAATTTGACACTTAAACAACAGGTTATAACTCACATACTGAATAATAATCTGAGGCACCGTCGGGATATGACGTAAACACGCAAAATCGGTCCAGAAACAACTGAGCTTTTTTATGTATTATTCAACGTCGCTGTACTGATGCTCGGTGTTAATCAGTAACAAAAGTCAAATATACAAATGTCGAATACATGTGCGTGTTAATACTTGCCCGAGAATTTTACTTGTGGTTTAACAGTGATTGTTAGAGTGAATGTATTTTACACTTTGATTTTTGCCCTATTGCAAGATATGTATACCGTAAACTGCATCCTAAAATAGTGCATGCGTACTTTCTGCATTCCAACACAACATCCTGGCTCACTAAATTCACCTCGACTTAGTACAAATAGAACCGGAAAGATCGCTAAAATAATGCTAATCTTATCTAGCGCGCGACAGTTAACTGGCCTTTTTCTAGTTTTGTTCCCTCGCTTTTACTTTCTTCCCCTTTCCCTCTCTTATTTTGCGGATTATTCGCTATAGCTAATCGACGACAGGCACCATTCCTTTAGCGCCTAGAAGTAGAGCGACCAAACTAGACAAGCTACACGGAACTCTTCACTATATATAACAATACAACCTTATATGTTTTTTTGCGAAAGTTGCGCATGGACAAAAGAGTAATATTGATAACCTTAATAATGACAAACTTCACTTACCAGCTTCATCTGATGGCGTTGCTCGATTATGGAACATCGCTGCTGGGAGTGTAAAACGAGAGTAT
>UELU01099551.1:0-10891 GCA_900490025.1 Megastigmus dorsalis
AGATGGGAAGCACTAGTGGACAGATTCATGGATACACTAAGTCAAGAGGAAATAAATAAAACCCTAAGAAGATTGAAATTGCGCACATCTGGGGACTCAGAAACACAAAAAACAAGATTGGCTAATAGAATGAAGGAACTCCAGAAAGACTCAGATTTTGAGCGATGCGGAGGAAAGGAAGAAGAAGCTAAAGAGCGCAGAGACAGACTGTTAGTGATATTTTGCAACGAATTATCGTTGGTATCATCGGCTAGCAGTGACCAAGAATCGGAAGCTGCCAATGCACAAGCAGCGAAACAGAAAAAATTAACGAAGACGAGAAAAAGAGTGAAAAGGAAATCAGAATTGTCAGCAGAAGTACAAAACTTCAACGAAGACTTGATCACAGAGTTGAGCAGAGACAATGCAGAGCTACAGGACAGAGTCGACATAGGATTTACGAAAATCACCCTACCGTCAGGGGAAAAGCTAGACCTACCAGACTCGTCATTAGAATATTGGAGACGGCACAATACAGGAGCGCAGCGAAGAATCGCACTGAAACAATCAGTGATAAGTAAAGATTATACTCTCGACGCAAGAAGGTTGGAAGCACACATACAAAACGACAGCAACTTAAATAGCGCCAGTCTGCCAAATATATACGCTAATCAGTCGATGCGCAGAGATATAGACGCGGAAAGCGCACTCATGGATGATAGAAACGTCACGAAAAGGACAACTATGACAAGATCGCAGAATCCGCCGCAAATCAACCGGCAAGACGGTTTAGCCATACACGACGCATACAACGATCCGACGGTACATCAAACGACATACGGGAATAGCAATTATGCACCACGACCCCAGTCGGAAAGAGCACCAAGAGATCTATAAAAAATTATAGCATTATGGAAAGTGCAATTCTGCGAGAGGAAAAAGGAAAATATAGATGAATTCCTGATGCGCGTGGACGAATTAAGTCAGGTAGCATTACTATCAGACAGCGAACTGCTGAGAGCTATACCGATGTTACTCGCAAAGCCTGCACTTAACCTCTATAGGATCAAAAAGAGCGAATGGAACAGCTGGCACGATGTCAAACGAGATTTAATCAGACAATATAGAGACAGTATGTACACGCAGAAATTACAGGACGAAGCACGAGCGCGCATACAATGACAAGAAGAGCCAGCGTACGATTACATTACCTCAATGCAGTTAATTTTCAGCAGAATGCCAAGCAAGATGACAAACCAAGAGCAGGTGGACAGATTGTACACGAATATGAGGGCAGAATTTCACCCCCTCCTGCACCCTTATAAATGCTTAGGACTGCAAGCATTTATCGAACAGGCAGTTAGCCTAGGAAGAGCATTTGAGGTGGGAAAGACATCCCCTAGACTACTACCAACTGAAGAAAATTTAGTGCCAGATGCGCACAATACAGATAAAGGGGGAAAGAAATCAAACATTGCATCGGTTAAATTTCAAGAAGACGCAAAGATTGAGAAGCTTAATGAGGAAATTAATAGACTAAAAGAATCAATGAAAAAATTGAATTCAAGTGAGTCAGACACACCGAAATATACTGCAAACAGAAATCACGAAAGGCAACGATATAGCAATCTCAGCGACTCAAGAAATTCTCAATCGCCGCGACGAGAGCAAAAAGGAAATAGTTATTTGAGCAAGAATGCGCCATATAATAACAATGGATTCAACAACGGTGATAGCACAAGGCGATTCAACAATGACAGTAGCGAAAGAAATAAATTCAACAGATATGGGCAGAATAGTTATAATAATAATAATTATTATAACAGGTATTCTTACAGACGAGGAAACTCGCGACCAGAATACAACAGAAACGAGTCATATAGCGGATACAGCTATCGTAATCAAAAATACGAAAAAATTCGCAAAGACGATACAGCCCGCAAAGACATGAGAACTCATACAATAGAAACCAAAATACAACAAATACAGATAAATATAATACTCCGCACAACAGGGGTAAAGAAGCCGCGGCAACCGGCCCGACGGAAAACTAAACAGTGGCAGTGTAGATAGGACCGCGGCACCAGCCACTAAGAAAGAGGTCCAAAATCACTGCGAGCAAGTGGAAAGAAAAAAGCCAACACAAGTCGAAACAGCCGAGATAATTCCCATTAACGCCGGCCAACCAGCGGATTACGCCAGATACTGGCTAAACGTAAAGATCGGAGGATGCCCTTTAAAAGCGCTTCTAGATCCCGGCGCCACGCGCACAGTCATAGGCGCGCGATGAAAAACCTTGCAGAGAAGCTGGAGACACAAATCGACACGTCTATAAATATGGTAGCCCAGATGGCCAATGGAGCAACAGAAAAACTAGACGCGGAGTTTTGTGCAGATGTGGAAATTTCAGGCATATCAAAGCCCATGCGAATACTCGCATGCTCCACAATCCCGACAGAAGCAATACTCGGCAACGATTTGATAAGGTATTTCGGCATGCACATTTTAGCCGATAAAGACGAGTACACTCTCGCAGACTTGGGCAGGAATAAAAAATTTACATTTGAATTATGGGCAGTAGATTTCTTAAACTCAGAAATAAACGTCGCACGCTGCGGGATAAGAAATATCTCTGAAACAGAGAAAGAGAAAATTGAGAAGATTTTAGATAGATATGTTCCTCAGAAAATAAATAAAGATGCAAGACAAAAAACGACAAACCTGATAAAGCACAGGATAGAATTACTGAACGATACAAAGCCGATCAGACAGCGGTATCACCCAGTATCGGAGAAGATAGAGAAAATCATGCATCAAGAAATAGAGAATCAAAAACGAAAAGATATAATCGAAGAGTCACACAGCCCATGGAGCAGTCCTGTAGTTATGGTAAAGAAACAAAACGGGGAGTATCAAGTATGCATCGACTTCAGGAAGGTAAATTCAGTTACGAAGAAAGATGCATACCCACTACCGTATATGGATAATATTTTAAACAAACTTAAACGGGCAAGATACATATCGACGATCGACTTGAGTTCAGCATATCATCAAGTAGAATTGGAAGAGGAATCACGCGAGATAACGGCATTCACGATTCCAGGACGGGGCCTGTAGCAGTACAAAAGACTGCCGATGGGACTATCCGGCGCAGGTGCATGCTTCCAAAGATTAATCGAGAAAGTACTCGGAAATTTGGAACCATTTGCATACTCATATTTAGATGATATCGTCCTAGTGATGGAAAGCTTTGAAAAGCACACAGAAATGCTGGATAAACTATTAAAAAGAATAACCGACGCGAATCTCACCTTCAACAGACAGAAAAGTCACTTTTGCTGCAATCAAGTAAAATACTTAGGATTCCTTATAAACGAGCATGGAATGATGATCGACCCCGACAAGGTGAAAGCAGTTAAAGAATACCCCGCCCCCAAGACAGTAACTCAAGTAAGACGGTTTATCGGATTCGCTTCTTGGTACCGCAAATTTATAAAGGATTTTGCACGCATTGCGGAACCGATTAACAAACTCGTCAAATCGATGGAAAGATTTACTTGGGGAGAGGAGCAAGAAGTAGCATTTATAAAGTTAAAGAACATCTTTTGCGATGCACCTTTACTGGACAGACCCTCGTCAGGCGAGAAATTCACCATACAGACGGACGCGAGTGACACAGGATTAGGAGCGGTTATCACTCAAGAAGTCGAGGGAAAAGAACGCGTAATAGCATACGCAAGCAGAGCGCTACGAGAGCCCGAGAAAAATTATAGCACATCATAAAGAATGCCTAGCAGTTAAATGGGCGATAGAGAAATTCAGGCCGTACATAGAAGGCGACACATTCAAGGCTATAACGGACCACAGTGCATTAAAATGGATTTTTCAGAAGAAAAACCCAACGGGCAGATTAGGCAGATAGGCTCAAGAGTTAATGAGGTGCGACTTCACTGTGGAATACAGAAAGGGCTCATTAAATGTCGTACCAGACGCCTTATCGTGCTGTTACGAGAACGAAGAAACGACAATAGTGGCAGCAATAAATATTAACAGAGAAACAAGCGACAAATGGTATAAAAACTCATACAAGAAGATTCAAGAGCAGCCCAGAAAATACAGAGACTACAACATAATTGGAGGAAGAATATACAAGTATAACCCAGATGCCGATATCGACGAAGTTATCGCAGACTTGGATGCTTGGAAGATGATAGTACCGCACGAGAAGCGGGAGAGTATCATGCAGGAAATGCACAGCGAGCCCAGCGCAGGACACCTGGGGATAGAAAAAACATACAAGCGCGCAGCGCTACATTATTCATGGCCTGGAATGTATAGAGACTTGCAGGAATACATAAAAAGATGCCTCATTTGCCAAGCATGCAAAGTAGAGCAAAAAGGACAGATAGGTCTGATGCACTCGAGACAGATTGACAAGCCATACAAGGCGATCGCAGCAGATTTGATAGGAGAATTGCCCAAGAGCAAGAGAGGGTTCAAATACCTGCTAATTTTCTCAGACTTATTTACAAAGTTTATTACGTGCGTGCCATTACGGAACAAAACAGGAATCTACGTAAAAGGCGCGCTAGAGAACATAATATGCGCAACGTACGGAACTCCAGAAAAGTTTAACACATAATGGCAAGGAATTCGTAAAACGCCGTCTTACCACCCACAGAGTAACCCGGTGGAAAGAATCAACAGAGTCATGAAGACAATGATATCAGCATTTATAAGCGAAAACCATAAGGAATGGGATAAGCACATACCGCAATTCTAATTCGCTCACAATTCAAGCAAACACTCATCTACAGGCTATACACCGGCATTTTTAATGTTCGGCAGAGAGATGCAACCACCAAAGTTCTGGAAGCGAGAGGTGGAACAGATAAAGGAGAAGTACAACGAACATGCAACTAAAGACGAGGCTGAAAGGAATGAGCTCGAGATAATAGAAAACAGAAATGCGATAAACGGAGACACATCGGAGCACGGATACCATGTGAAAACGCGATCAAAAACGGCCAAAGAGAAAGAAGAAAAATTGATAAACACGTCAGATGCCGAAGAAGAAGAGCAAACCCCAAAAGCGCCACTGCAACCAAATAATATTGCAAGCGAGGAAAAATACAGCAACGACAAAGATCAAGATCAATATACAAAGTGGACGGAAAGAATGAAGATATTAAAAGATTTTCATGAGAACGCGAAAGATAAAAATGACAAAGAAAAGGATAGACAATCGCGACACTATAACGTCGGAAAGAGAAATGTACAATTTAAGATAGGAGAGCAAGTTTGGCGGAAAAATAAAATATTATCGTCTGCAAAAGATAACATAAACGCCAAACTCGCGCCTAAGTTTTGCGGCCGTTTTACTCTAAACAAAATAATTGCGGAAAACATCTAACGAATTAAAAAAAGGGAACAAGATTATCAAGGCGTCCTGCCACGCCAAAGATTTAAAAAAATTTTACGCGAGCGAATACCGCGAATAATATTAAGCAATGGCAATAAACAGCAAATAAAATAAATAAAACTGCGAGCGAGCAGGTGCACAATGTAAATAAACGCCATAGAAAGTAGGTGATAGTATAATTATGTGATAGATAATATAATATTTGATTATACGAAACGAAGCGCAACATACGAAATGTGTAAAAGAGTCAATCTGTAGCAAATGGAAAAATATATAACGAAACGTATAAAGTAATTATAACTCACATAATGTAGATGGAATGTATTTGTATACATGCATTTCGCACGCGGATATATAGATAAATTTATAGATTAGTTATACATATATATATATCAGGGACGTACGATCGTACTGTATTTTATTCACGGATACTGACGTTGGATAGAACGCATAAATCATAATTATAGTGAACAAAAAGAAAAAAAGGAAAAGAAAAAAAAGCAATTCTATATACCATACATCAGTATATAGCATATAGTGTATACAGGGCATACGAAATTAATATAGACAGATAGAATAAGTGAATAATATACAGATAATAAAACCATAGTAATAAGTCAGAATAAGTACATATAGATACGCGCGCAGACTATGTAGGTAAGATAGGAAAACGCGGGACAGCGCATACACATACGGAAAACCACACGGTAGCAGAGCGAATTCGGCAGAGAAGAACGAAGAGACGCGACGCATCAACAAGTGGCATACGGAGGGCCACCGAATTAGGGGGAGAGAAGACACAGCGCGGCAAGACATACCGCGTCATACCGCCCCCTTTCCCCTCCATCGCCCGAACACCGCGAGGCAAAGCACGCCAATCAAGCCCGAACCGTGTCGGCAACAGCACGCGCGCAACATAATTAGATACTGACAAAGGCAACGCGGAAAAGACGTGCAGACAAAGTGTATCACGCGAGCTAGTGCAGTGTCAGGTGCAACTACAGACAGTGCAGTGTGGTGAACAATACAGACAGTAACCCCAGTGGAAGTGGCCGCAAGCAGACCAACCGGCCACAGATTCCTCAGCCCCGCACGCCGCGGACAGCGATAGCGACGGGAAGACAAAGGAGACGCTTTCCAAGAAGTCGGCCCAGCGAGAGGCGCTCAGACAGGCAGAGGAAACGCGCAAAAAGCGGGAAGCTGTCCAGAAGAAACGCGCAGAAATAGCACTGCAACAACAAGTACACAACGCAGCAGCAACAAAGAAAATGCTGCAAGAGGTCGCGGCCATCCGCGCTCGTAAGCATGAGCAAGACCTCGGTGAAGCGGCGGTCGCAAAGAAAGCAGCGGAAGAGCAAGAATACGAAGAGACGCTGCTCGAATATAAAAAAGCATACGTAGTAATGCGAGTGGAGAAGCTGCGGCAGCAGAATTTAGTAGAGGAGAGGAAAGCGCGAAACGAGAAGCTTTTCGAGACCTTCTCAGCATAGCGGCCAGCCCTCGACGCCGAAGCCCATGCGATAGTGGAGCGAGAGAGAAGAAAAGAACGCGAGAGAATAGAGAGACAAGAAACTCTCAGGCAGGAAAGTCTGCAAAGAGAACGACAGGAGTTAGAGGAAGCAGACCTCCGGGAAGGATTTCAGAGATTCTTGTGCGAGCGCGCACAGCGTGAACAAAGACGCAACGTGCGCTATGATACAAAAAAAATAAATACAGATAAAAATCAAAAGGCCACGTGATAACCGACAAACAGTTCGAATAATTCCTCTCTCCCGAAATACATGACCAAATCTCCGAATCAAAGAAAAAAACAAAAACAAAATTAATTGGGTGTCACAACAAAACACCTTGCAAACGGCAGCGGCCAGAACGTCTAATATTAAAATAGCCGGAATAAGAGAGAGAGAGCAAGGGATAGCCGCGCCGACCGTCTGCTCGTAAACAACAACAAAACACCTTTAGTAGTAAATTCGAGGGGAAAGAAAGATAACTTCAACTCAGCTAATAGCACAAAGTTTGTACGTCAGTTGAAGTGGTCTTTTTGACACCTCATTTAAATATAATGTAGCAGGAATCCCTGCGTTTCATACTAGACCTATAGCAGACGGTCACCTTTGGAGCCGCCGGTGAGTACCTCATTATTTGTTACATATATATATATATATATTGTGCCGTTAGCGACAGCGTGTGTCCATCTCTCCCTACGCTCGAGTTTCGGCGTCACAAGGCACACTACAACTACATATAAGTGCCAGGAGGCACGGACACACGCACGAGCGAGAGACCGCGAACAAGCGCGGAGAAGCGCGAGGCTACGCGACGACAACGCGAGAAAGCGCGAAGACGCGCGAACCAACGCGACAGCGGATGTGTTAAATAGAGAGAGAGACAGAGAGTAAGAGAAAGAGTTAAGGAATCGCCACACGGAAGGAAGAGAGAAAGCCAAAGTAGGTCAAGTGGGGGAAAGGAGCAGCGAAAAGCTCCAAGCACCGCTAGAGCGCGAGGGACGCTCTCTCGCTAACCAGCCTTGGTGCGTATCGGAGGTCTCGCGTCGTGCTCCGTTTTTGATTGCCGATCACGGGAGGAGCGCCGCGTCACGTGCCGCAAGCGACCAGGGAGGATACGTGAGCCATCGGCCATGAGCACCGCCCGCAGCCATGAAGCATCCTGGAGGCATCACCGAGCAGAAGGGAGCCAGGCCGGCGGCCCCCAGTAACCGAGGGGGAGAGACACCGCGACGGCGAGCCAGCGTCGGCACGGATACCGGGCCACCATCCTCGCCAGCTACCGACCCCGCCACGTGGGGGGAGGAAGGACGACGGACACCAGCGGAAGATGTGATCGGCGGTTCGATCGAAAGGTAGCGTGCGGCTAAGTAATAGTTTCTCTCTCTCTCTCTCCCGCGGAATTGAGCAGCGAGCGAATAAGCTGCGTAGAGGCTCGCGCGACCGAACAGCGAGCGAGAGAACCCCGCGTGTAAGGGGGACTAGCACGCTCCCGACGGGGAGGTGGCATCGCGGAATTATTGTATGGTTATATTTAAAGGGAGTAAAATAAACGATTACGTCGATTTTATTGAAACTGAGAGTTTTTCATTTTAGATTATCTGCTCCGTTAAGCCCCGAAATAATGGGTCGGACTCCTCGCCCACATAAGTAATAAGTCATTATGCTATGCCGATGAGCAAGCCGGAGGAGCACACAAGCGAGAGCTTGTCTGTAACGTGAGGTGCTCGTCACCGCTAACGTCGGGGCGAGAGGGGCTATTCACGTCATGGGTAGAGGATGTAATTTAATTGTTTAACGTGATATTCGCAATCTGAGCAAACTATACTCGGACAGCGAGCACGCCACCGTTACAATGGCGCCCAACAATAATATAAATAATAACAATATATGTATACGTGAATAATATAAATGTAAATAATACGCGTCGAGAGCGTTACAGCGTCACGGAAAAGCAATAATAGGATACCTATGAATTACATAGAGTATTACGTAAAAATTAAATATGATATGTATAAAATGATATAAGTATTGAATCTAACAACGAGTAAGCATGAAAGAAATTAGTTAAAAGGGGGAAAGCTCACCCCGATAAATTAAAATTTTCGTTCGCTATCAAACAAGGTAATTGAGATATAACGGAGATTGCTATTAAAATAACAAGTAAAATACGCGCATGAAACAAAGTAGTGAGAACAAATAATATTTTAAACTCAGAAATATTTCGACACGGAGCTCGAAAAGCCGCGGAATGCGAGCATTTTTTTTCAGGCGTGAACAGCGCACGGAAACCTTGAACCGAGGGTAGGTCAAAGCGACATTACGCTCGACCACAGTACTCTCGCGCCAAGCTTACTCGTTGTAGGATTCACAGCGAAGCGTATACAGCCAAAGGCTCTAAATAAAATTTCCGTATAAATACGGACAAGCAAGCGTGGCACGAGGCGACATAATCTTGTCTCCTTACGAAAACAAGTGGGAAAAGCATACCCACAATAATAGAAACGCTGAAGAAATACGATAAGACAATTCTACGTTGGAAAAGATTTTAAAGTACAGGACGCCGCAAAACTTCGGCGATTGGATAATCAAGAGAATTTTACAAATTTATTCAAAAATAATACAGCAACAGAATTTAAATAAGAAGATTACAGATTATCAGTACAAGTAATAACGCGATACTTCGTTTTTTTTTAATTTCTGCCTCGTTAGTACACTTTCAAATTTTTTTTTGCTCCAAGTACAAAATTTTTTTTTTCTTGCGGTCCCCAATTGGAAATAAATTGGAAAACAAATGCGTCACGATTTTTTTTCTTCTCTCGCTTAATAAAATAAATTAATAGCATAAAGAAAATTTTTTTTTCTCTTTCATTCTACACTCAATCTCCAGTAAAAGAGGTTTATATTGTTGGCCAACGCGTCCCTATAGCTAAAATAAATTATACAAGCTTAGCAAGAGAGAATAGGGGGTACAGAACCCGGTACAACAAGAGGACAGCAGCAGATGAATCTGTGGGGGTCCACCCCACGCCACCAGCTCTTGTTCGGCGCCATCGTCGGAAGCAGTCCATCCGACCGCGTCCCTTATTCTGATCCTCGTTTGTTTAACAAATGCCTTTTAACAAATTGACTTCTTCTCCGTCCAAGTGTGCTGCGCACATCAGTCCGCTCTGCACCATCGAGTTGGGAAGGACCGCCGTTCGCCATTCCGCTCGACTGTAGAAAAGAGCCAGCAAATAAATCTTATTTTACCCGATTCACGAGTTCACCTTGTTTCTCTTCCTCGCATTCTCCCGT
Source organism: Megastigmus dorsalis (assembly GCA_900490025.1). NCBI lineage: Eukaryota > Metazoa > Arthropoda > Insecta > Hymenoptera > Megastigmidae > Megastigmus > Megastigmus dorsalis. Next base: position 10,204 of record UELU01099551.1, read on the forward strand.
CTTAGGGTTAGGCGAAATAGCGCGACCCGCTTTGGGCAGAGCGCTACATATAGTATATAGATCAATAAGGTCTCGGTAAAGAAATCATATTATTATGTATTTCGGAGAACGCAATCAAAACTCATTCAAATATCCGAATCGCGTTTTCAAAAGTCCAATAGATAAAATGTCTTATGCATGTACAGGGTGAGGGAAAATGAGAACGTGTTAAAAAGTCCGGATAGTTATACTTATATTATATTTTACAAATAAAAATTCAATGTTGAAGTAAGGTGACTGTATATGACACATGTGTACACAATTATATATTTACATTAATTATTAACCTATGACTTGTGATATATGAGTTTATTTTTTTTTATTAAGGTGCAATTTTTTTCAGCTATTTAATAGATGATCTTTAATATTTACTTGCTAACAGTTACTATTACAATTAATATTTATTACTTTAATAATACATCTACTATTTATTATTTACCGTTTATTACTGTTTATTGTTTATTGTTTACTTTTTATTATGTTTACTATAATTATACTACGTAATATTTTAAAATTAAAATTTATTATTATATTCTAACTATAATTGCAATTACTATTTATTGCCTTGCTAATTTTGTTATTATTTATTATAACTAATCTCTACTTCTACTATAATATTTACGATTTGGCATTTATATTTACGAATACA